>PVJI01012353.1:0-52035 GCA_004026765.1 Micronycteris hirsuta | reverse complement strand
ATGCTAAGTATAACTGAAAGGGAAATCTGGCTTCATCAGGAGGTAGACCATACTTTTTAATGAATGATCATAGTTTTCAGATTTTAGAAAGAATGAAAAACAGTAATTTTTTCTACTATCCTAAGACTTTAGCTCTTTGAGGGCAAGAACTGTGTCTTAGTCTCCATATGCTCAGAAAATAGAGAGGGCAGAGACGAGGCCCAGGGAAACCATTTGCTTCCCATTTAATTGTGAGACAATTAAGAACAAGGAACTCTTCTGAGATTATAACAAGGCAGGGTCATGATCTCAGATTTTTTGTATCCTAAGGGAATACATTTTGCTCTTAAGCTGCTTCCTAATAGACCATGTTTCTTCTGATAGTGTTTCTTCTTAGGTAAACTTATTGCCCCACTTTTTTTTTCTTGGTCCAAAGGATGGATAGAACTTAGGTCCAAGTTTTTTTTTTCCCTTCAGCTAATATTTGAAGGAAACTTCTGACTTCTACCTGTACATCTTTCTTCAATCCTAGGGAGGAAGTCTGATGAATTTGATTGTAATTTGTGAGGAGTTACTGGGCTACTGTGCCTAAAAGCAGGAGCTGGGATCCTCACTTTTTCTTCCCCTCCGCACTCAGGCTTTGCAGGGTGTCATCTGCCTCCAGCTCCCTTGTGGTGAACATACCTGGCAATAAACATCTCCCACCTTCTTAAGGCAGCCGGGCAACCCACCATTGTTTCTCTGTTTCAGCTCTGCCACCTCCTGCTGGGTGGCTAAGTTGGTGGGTAAGTCCATTCTAGACAAAGTGTCCAAGTAAGAAGGGTGGAGTGGGGAGAGGAGGATAGGAAACCTCTAGCCTGAACCAAATTTTTCTAACAGTTTTCTAGAATAGGGTTTTGTTATGCTCCAATCCAAACATAATATGCTGCATTGGACTCTCATTCAATTATTATCCTTGTTTATCCTAGTGCTCTATCAATAGTCAATGCTGGAAAAAAGGGAGTGACAAAAGATACGCTACTCCAACATAACAGTTATGACTATGTCAGAAGAATTATTTAGTATTGTCTTTTCTAGTAACTTTGTCGTATGGACAATTTCCCCATCTACAAAAACAAACAGAATACTTTTAATAAATCCCCATGTACTCATTCACAAACCCCGACAACCATTAATTGATGTCCAATATTTCACCATCTGTACTTTTAAGAGGTTTTTAAACCATTAAGTAAACCATTAGATTTTTTCTAATGGCAAGTGTAGCTCTCACTTTCTTAGTCCACACAGCCTAAAGTGGATGACAGTTAAAGCTTGGGGTTAGCAATAAGATCAAGAGGAACACAAAAATAACATCATCTTGTTCCCCTTTGCTCCCAATCTAACAGCAGCAATGCGATTCCAAGCCCCCTAACTCTGGGACAATCTAGGAGGTTCATGTATTGTTTTTCTTACCATGGCACAGATGTTCTTCTACCTCTTAGAGACTTTGAGGGACAATTGCTGCTGCTGGCATCAGCATAGGCCTTTTTTAAAGACTTAGTTTTTTAGACTCACAGCAAAACTGAGAGGAAGGTATACAGATTTCCCATATACACCTTCATAGCTTACCACATGATCAACATCCACCACCACAGCAGTATATTTGTTAAAATGGATGAGCCTATATTGACACATCATAATCACTCCAAGTCCATAGTTTATGTTAGGGTTCATGTGCAGTATTATACATTTTATGGGTTTGTATAAAAGTATACTATGTATCCACCATTATAATATCAGAGTATTTTCACTGCCTTAAAAATCCTCTGTGCTCTTCCTATTCATTCCATTTCCTTCTTCAACCCTTGGCAACCACTGATTTTTACTGTCATCATTGTTTTGCCTTTTCCAGAATGCCTTTCCATATGTATGAAATCCTATGGTACACAGCCATTTCAGATTGGCTTCTTTCACTTGTAATATTCATTATTCCATGACTTTAATAAGGTTCCTCCATGCTTTTTCATTGCTTGAAAGCTCATTTCTTTTTAGCACTGAATAATCTTTCATTGTATGTATATACCAAGGTTTGTTTGTCCATTGACCTATTGAAGGACACCTGGGTTGCTTCCAAGTTTTGGCAATTATGAATAAAGTTGCAATAAAAATCTATGTGCAGGTTTTTATGCAGACATAAGTCTTCAACTTATTTAGATAAATACCAAAGAGTGCAATTGCTGGATTGTATGGTAAGAGTATGTGGGCATTTGACCCTGTCTACAAACATCAAGAACTCCTGGAGGTTGAGAATCTGCCAACACCAGCAATAGACAGCTAACCCAAGACATCAACAGGCCTGTGTATCTACAGGTTGATGTTGAACTCAGAAACCATTTTGTTTGATTGTCTTTACTTGTCCACTAATGATATTCATCAAATAATGGTTATACATGGTCTTTTGGTTTTTCTGTATGATCCAACTGTTTATGATTATTAACCATGTATAAGATAATGGTTAATATTCTCTTCTTATGCTTTATATAAATGTTATACTAGATACAGAATATAGAAAAATGAGACATGGCAAAAATCAGATCATGATAGTTAGTTCACAGGATAGAAATCATCCACTGATGCAGCATCTGCAGTGTTGTGGATGCGATGAACAAATTCACACAGACTACAGAAGTCCTGTGGAGAAAGGGACAGCATGGCCACTCTCTGAGTGAGAGAGTACCTGACCCTTGCCTGGACAGGCTTTTATTGCTTCCTGGGAGCATTACATCAAGGAAAGTCCTCATTCATCATTGTCAGGCAGTAATGATCAAACAACAGATAACATTCAAAGAACTATGAGGGCTTATTCTGAGTCAGGGTCAGTTAGCTAAAAGGCCATAAAACTTTAGGAAAAATCATGTCAAGCTTGGACATGATCATAAAATTGAGGACATTCTTAGCAAAGCAGGTTTCACGGGATTTCATGCATTCTTTCTTAGTCCTGATCGCCCTGGGGAACTGCCTATTCCTGCCCAGGGCTGCACCGCCCTCCGGCATTGTTTCAGGCTTAAGTCAGGCAGGGAAAGTAAGGCAGCCAAGAGATTAGGAGACTTCTTGCAGATAGAATGAGGACTGAGGCTATGTCAAAGCTGAGGGGTGAGGGTCCATCACCCCCTTTTTATATAGCCCCCCAAGTCCTTCCCTGAGGGCCCGTACGTGACTGTGCCTGTCTTAGGTTGTCCCTCCCTTCAGGAATCTTACCAGTCATTGGCTAGCCAGTCATCCACCCAGGGCCAAGCAGGGTGAAGTAAAAGGGGGCAGAGGCAGTGACCCTGCCAGGGAGGTAAGCTTTGTCTCCTTAGTGGCTTATGGTCCCAAGGTCTCTTTACTGAGCCTTAGCCATGGGGGTGGTTACAGCTTCTGAAACCAGGCATGGTGGTTCCCAACACTCCACAGTGTGGGTTTGTTTGTTTTTGTTTTACAATGAAGGTCATAATACCTGACTGCCTTTTATTTATCTACCCTTCGTTTTTGGAAAAAATTGAGCCTCAAGTCACATCCATGGTTAATGAATTTCACTACCTACAATGGTCCACCTTTAAACAACATGATATTGATACTGAGACTTCCTAGGAATGAGCCTTCCTAATGTTGTCATAAATCAATGCATCCTTTAGTTTGATTCATGACCAAAAGGGGAATTGTGGACAAAAAGGAGGGGGTCTATGTAAAGTAAACTTGCAATGTTATCTGATATAGTGGGTAGTCATGCCTGAGGCATATAACTTCTTAATAAAAGGTTTATCTTTGCCATAAGCAAGCCCTGTCCATTGTTTTTGTGCATCTAGGTTAACACATCTAAATAAGACTGTAACTACTATCAAGAGAGCACAGTCTTGTTAACAATCCTGTAATCCAATCCCTGCCTTGCTTTTCCCCACCCTCATGTAATTTTTCTTGCTTCCTTCCTACTCTCAAATGCATAAAAGAAACTGCAAATTATTCTCCAGAATATTTGAGATCTTTTTTTAAAAATATTTTATTTATTTACTTTTAGGGAGAGGGAAAGGGAGGGAAAAAGAGGGAAAGAAACAACAGTGGGCAAGAGATACATTGATAGGTTGCCTATTGCACATCCCCACCCAAGAACTGGTCTGAAACCCAGTAATGTGCCCTAACAGGGAATCAAACCAGTGACCTTTCAGTTTGGATGCAGGTGCTCGATCCACTGAGCCATACCAGCCAGGGCAGCACTTGAGATATTGCCTCCTGGCAACTGTCATCAGTTTTGGCTCAAATAAACTCATAAAAGTTCCCTACACTAAGTGTTTCTTAGAATGACACATATAATAGGGGAAGTTCTATAACCTTTCTGTGGTGAATATTTATCTAAGTTACTAGTGAACTGTTGACAACAAAAAAGAAAAGAGCCTAAGGGTAGATTTGGGGAGGCTGGATGTAGATAGAGAGGTTATTAGATGATGAGGAAGGAAAATGGAAAAAAGAAGCTGGTTAAAGTTTTCTGAGGAAATGGAATTCTCTTGGGTGGACAGAGAAATCATTTGGGAGAGAATAAAGTCTTTCTTATCCAGAATTTATAACTTATTCATTATTTCTTACAACTATCAAAGGAAGAATCTCAAATTATCTGACTAAAGGGTCTACGTTTCTGTGCACATCAAACCCAATTAAACATGAACAGGAGTTTACAGCCAAGGAAATAAGGGGTTATTAGTTCTGGAAATCATACCAACCCTGGAGACACAGGTGAGCCAGTGCTCTAAAACCTGACTCCCCATGGCTTTCAGGGTATAGGTTACATAGGAGGAAAAGTTATTAATCATGGTGGCTAAAGGAGTTGGGTCATGGGTTCTGTTGATTGGTTGGGGCCAGGGTAGGGAGTAGTTGATCATTGTGTAAGGTCCTGATGTCATCCACGATGTTGTTCTCTTCAGTTTCATGAGGATGTAGTTTGTATGGTCATTCCACTTTCATCAGCCTTGTCTGAAACACAACTGAAGTCAAGATGTTATCTTTACCTTGACTGAAACTCTTTTTTGGGGTCCATAGACCTGAGGCTTTGTTCTTAAGACAGTTCGATGGCTGACCAGAATCTGATGTCCTAAGGGCTTAATGACTAAGGAAAGGAGTGGACAAACAGAAAAGAGAAAGGGTCATATTAAAGAAATTGAGTTTCTGTGCAGTTACACATTTTCTAGAAAAGCTGGCTCAAAAGCAAGTTGTGTAAATTGCTTAAAAGTTACTCAGCAAATAATGGCAGAGGCAGGGATAAAACTGAACTCTGTCTGACAGTAATGTCCATGCTCTTTCCATTTCCTAAAGTAATTCTGCATTAAGTCAACAATTATTGAATGCCTACAATATGCCCAAATCTGGACCAGACGATATATTTCAATAGATGCTGCTAAACTGCCTTCAACTGAGGCAATAATAGTTTATATTTACACTTACATTGCAAAACAGTGCCTGATTCTCAAGTCTGTTCTCCAAACTGAATAACCAATCTGGAATTCTTCAAAATTTTATGGTATCTTGTTTTGATTTGTATTAAATTGAGCATCTCTTTGAATGGATGTTTTACCATTTTTTATTTTTCACTAAGTCACCTTGTCACACATTAAATTGGGTGCCAAAATGATATGTTCAAGCCTTAACATTGGGCTTCTGTGAATTTGACCTTATTTGAAAATAGGGTCTTTGTAGATGTAATCAAGTTAAGATGAGGTCAAACTGGAATAGCGCAGACCCTAAATCTAAAGTTACTGGTGTTCTTATACAAAGAAGGAAATTTGGACATAAACACACATAGTGAGAATGCCTTGTAATGACAGGCAGAGATTGGAGTGATGCTTCTGCAAGTTGAGGAGCCCCAAGGATTTCTGTCAAGTACTGGAAGCTAGGAAGAGTCAAAGAAAGATCCTCTCCTAGAGCCTTCAGCTACAGCATGGCCATGCTGACACCTTGATTGCAGATTTCTAGCCGCTTGTGAGAGCGTTCATTTATTTTAAGCCACCAATTTTGTGGTACTTTAGTAAGGCAATCCTAGGAGATTAATATGCTGTCTGTTCCACAAAAGGTCATTTGACTCTAATTTTGGGTTTAGTAATAATCTGTGGTACAGATGGAGGCAACACCATGTTTTTAAAAATAATTTTAAAAATAAATATGGATAAATGTTAGTTCTCTACCATAAAGCCGGGCTTAGAAAAGGAGCAAATATTTAAGGGTTAAATGGGTAAGAAAATCTAAGAAAACAAAACAACAAACTTGTTTTCTCAGGAAACCTGGACTCAGAAAGGTGGTAAAAGGAGTGGGTTCCCAAACAGTGAGCCTCATACGCTACAACTTTTCTATCACTCTGCCAAATGACTGCATGCTCTTAGTGGCCATTAAAGTTCTGTGGCTACCAGCTTCCTATCCACTCCACTGCATGGTGGCCTGCAGATATATATTAATAAGAATACATTGAGTTGTGAGTAGCAGAATACTCAGTTAAAGTGGTTTAAAAGTAAGAAACTTATGTCTCACATAACAAGAAGCCAAGAGATAAGGTGTTTCAGGAGTGGTTACTATAGCTGCTCATTATGACATGGTTCTCAGTCACATTTCTACAATTTTTGACTTTTTTTTCATAGTCATGAGATGGCTGCTGCAACTTCAGGCGTCATATCCTCACATAACAACCCAAAAGCGGAAAAATGAGTTTTTCTTTGACTATTTCTTTTCAGAGAGGAGAACTCTTTCCAGAAGCTTTCATCGGACTCTTTCTTGTGATAGGCTCTGAACTCTTTGGTCTTTAGTTATCAAAGACAATGTTGTGATGATGCATGTCCATAATTTGCCATAGTTATGCAGTTTCGGGATGACTATTTTTGTTTGATGCCTGGCTTTATTAAGTAACCAGTGAGTAAATAATGCACCAACATAGCATTGCTTGCTCAGTCAAAATTGCATCTGGAATCTGGATATGGAGTTTAATATGAAATGATATAAAATAATTATGCTGATTTTTGAGGTTAACATATTTTAGGTTTTAATAGTCTCTACAAATGAACTCCCTAGTCAGCCATGCATCTGAATATTCATACACTAGTGTATTTGCCACCCCTTGAATATGGGCTGGCCCTTATGACTTGCTTTTGATTAATAGAATGTGACAGACGTCACACTGCATGACACCTACATGAGTCTTGCAGCTTCCATCACTGTGAGGAAGTCCAAGCTGGCCACACACAGAGGTTGCATGGAGAGAAAGAAATGCCCAATCAGGCTCAAGCATGCTAGTCATCAATCCAGGCATGAAACATGCAAGTGAAGAAGCCATCTTGGACTTGTAGCGCAGTCATGCCTTCAGATGATTCCAGCCCCAGATGCCATTTGACTACAACCAGAAGAGGGATTTTAAGTGGAAACTTCCCATATGAGCCCAGTCAACTCACAGAACTATAAGTGAAAATATTTTTTGTTTGTTTGTTTAAGCTACCAAATTTGGGGACTTCGAAGATGGGATGTGGTGAACAGACCCTAGGGTCAATAATTCCCTCCTCCTGGTATTTATGCCTTTATGGGCTCCCCTCCCATTGAGTGAAAATGGGATCTGTGATTTGCTTCTAATCAACAGAATATGGCAAAGATGATGGGGTATCACTCCCTTCTTAGGTTATGTTATATAAGACTCTCTCTTAGCATGCTGGAGTGAGAGATTCTTCTCACTGGTTTGGTGAAGTGAGAAGCCATATTAAGGAAGCCCACAATGCAAGGAACTTCATGTGATCTTTAGAACCTGAGGTTGGCTCCTCTGACAGCCAGAAAAAATCCTTAGACATAAATGCAGAACGATATGAATTCTGCTATCCACCTAATGAACCTGGAAGTGGATTCTTCCCGTCAATCCCCAAATGAGAACACAACCCAGCTAACTCTTATTTGCAGTCATGTGAGGCCCTGGGAAGAGGACCCAGTCAAACTATGCCTAGACTCCTACCCAGAGAAACAGTGAGGTAGTAAATAGGTGTTGTTTTCAGCTGCTAAGTTTGTGGTGATTTGTTATACAGCAATAGAAAACTAGTGCAAGGGGTGAGAGTATTTTGCATGAGGAAAAGATGTGAACTGAGTGGCCCAAGGATGGTCTGAGGTAGATACTTTCCAAAAAGGGCCACTACCAATTCCTCTGGGCACATTCATTGTGCTTCTTACATCAAGTGGTGGAATCTAATTCCCTCCTCTTGAGTTTGGGCTTGGATTACTCAGTGTTTGTTTTCACCAACAGAATGTGATGAAAATAATGTTCTGAGACTTCAAGGTTGTCTTAATCACCCTGGAAACTTCTTCCTAGATCTTTTAGAATCCTTACTTTTGATATTCCTGACCCAATGTGTAAGCATACTAAAAGGGTTGTGTGGAGAGACCACATGGAGAGGACAGATGGAGAGAGGCCTGGTCATCTTAGATTCCAGCTGAGCCCAACCATCTAGTCTTCCTTGCTAAGGCACCAGACGGTGAGTGGAGACTTTTTGGACCTTTTAGACCATACTGACCTGATATGAATACCACTGAGTGACTCCAGTTGATGTCACAAAGAGCAAAACTTCCCAGCAGAACCCTGCACAAATTACTGATTCACAGAATCATGAGCAGTCTGTTACATAGTAGTCAGGGAGGATATGGTTGGGTGTCTTCTGTGAGAGGAAGAGTACCATCAACACTAGCCTGGAATATCTTCTGTGGGAGTTCCGGAGAGAAGAGGGGACTCAATAGCTGAATAATTTCACCCATCACATATCATTGGCTAGGGTTGCATCACATGTCTGTGTCAGTCCTTCACTGAAAAGGGGCATAAAATCTTTATGGTAAGTTTAGACTAATCAACACTTACCCCTGGTGTTCCTTTCCCTGAATACTTGCTGAATACTCATTTTGTTGGGAGTCAAACCATGGTGTCTACCATAACAATTATCTGCTGCCACAGTCATTGTGCCAGGACAAGAGCTAATCCTGTTTTGTTTCAATTACCTTCACCGCTCAAAGGCAGCTGAAGGTTCTGTCCCCACCAGTGCTTATTGCTCTTCAGTGAGGCTCCCCAAGGAGCAGCTTCCTTTTTTAGAGCTTACAGTTTGCTTTGAGAACTTGGGAAAATGATCTCAGGGCTGCGTCTGAAGATTATTTAAGGGATCCGCCTACAATCACATCAAAAGTGAGTTTTCTCACTGATGATTAGTGCGTAATCCAGGGCACAACCTACATACTCTTTAGGGCTTTTTGTATCCTAAAGTAAATTCCTTAAGTCATGCCTTTCAGAGGTTGAAGGAAGTTCTCTCTTGATGGGAAGGAAGGAGCCATTTCAGAAATTCATTAGTATCAAAGTTCTTTTTACCATTTCTCCCAAGAAGTCTAGCAAATTCTCTAATTCATAGAATTTGTGGTTCTTGCCTTTAAAATCCTGTGTTTCTGTTACCTATATAAATTGGGCCCCCAGCCAAGACCTTTACTAGGCATATAGATCCTAGAAAGAAGATTGGAAGCCATTACTTGTTGAAGTGGACTCAGCCTGGAGGAGCTTAACATTTAGGGCAGCATCTTGAACATGTTAAACATGTTAGTACAAAAGGGTAAAGTTTCTCTGGAATTAAAGTGCTTAGAATTAAAAAATGAGACCTAGATCTTAACCTTGAAGGAATTTGACATATTATAAGGGTCAGACTAGTAGCCAGGAACTGGCAAGTTTCCATAGGCAGTCAAGGGTGTTTTATTTCCTAATCTAATTTAAAGTATAATGTATTACTTTATCTCTAGTGTTGGTGTTATTGGAGATTTATTTGTTATTGACAAGGCTTTAGGAAATATTGCAAAGAGAAGAGTGAGCATGTATGTGTTCTCAAATCCGGAGAGGAGAATGCAGAAAATAGGAGCCAAGGAAGACTTATAGCTTCACATACTTTCCCCTGGGTTTGCTGCCACTAATGAAACAACAATGTTTTATGCCTTAAGTGGTGAATGTAATTAGGTAGTAAAGCAATGATCCCAAGATTCTGCAAACTGATATTTTGTGAATTAAGAAATTATGATTATCAGAGTGAAACATTTCCCAATAAATCAGCTTTTTTTTTTTTTTTACAGAAAATATCCAAAGACTTTAATTTAATTTGGACTTTAAAATCCAAAGACTTTAATCCAAAGACCCCTGCCCTTCCCAGGCACTAGTCCCTACATACACATACAGTGAACCAGACAAGGAGCAGAGTCTGTACCCAAGACGTCCATCCCAAAGACAAGGAATGAAATAGTCTAATAGACCATTTTCTGAAACTTGCATAACACTGCACTACTTATAAAGAGTTTCCACCAATACTATCTCATTTAGCCCCTACACAGAAACCAAGGTTCAAGGAGGTCAGTCCTTGCAGAAAGAAAAGTAACGGGTGCCACAGGTCTGGAAGACGGCCACACAACAGGAGCCCAGGGGCACGGGATGAGGAAGTACTACCAAAATGCAGCTCTGGTGGTGGTCTAGCAGCATGGCTGTGTCTGGAAGGCATCCCAGGTAAGCTGAGGGAGCTCTCGTCATGACAGGACCACCCTGAAGAATGTCAATACCACTGGAGAAATGACTGGAAACCACATGATATAAAGATGAATAATTTCCTGTCTTTTATTTGGGTATTCTGATTGTTTTTCAATGGAAAATTTTAAAAGGTCTTAATATAAGAGGCTATCCTGTCCTGGATGAATTTGGACTTGGTTCCCTTTGGGTTCTTGGCAGTTTCTGCTTTGCCTACAGGTGTCAGGGCCTTTTACCCTGTGACAGTATCACTTGAGGGTCTTGCTAAGGTTGGAGAAGCCATTGCTGACACAGGGCATCAGAACTTTATCCCCTCCCTTGCATTCTTCACCACATGGCTTGGTTTCAATTTTAAACATTATCTGAAAAAACCTCTTCAAATGTCGCAAAAATTCTGTTGTGTAGGGATAGAGTGGTCCTAGCAGGACTTTGGAAACGTCCTGCTGCCCACGGGTCATAAACAATAGAGCCAGGCTTAGGTTGGTCAAGTCCATACATCCACCCCTATGGATTTCTTCAAGCAGGAGCTTGGCACAGTTCCTGCCCAGGTCCTGGAAGCACCCCTGCTTCCTGGCCCTAGGGGTTGGAGGCCAGTTCAGCACTGAGGAAGGTACCATTGGTGGTTTCGGCAACCAATGACAGCCCAAAGTCTGAGACTTCCCAGAGTTGATTCCTTCAACATGTCTGTGTAAATGTAGATACCAGGTATAAACTTGTTGAGGCTGCTCCTTGCAGAATCCACACTCCGGTTCACCATCGGGGGTTATACACGTACACAGTATGCCATTCCTGTGATGTTTGATTTTTCCTGGATCTGTGAGCTGGATGGGCTTCAGGACCTTCCTTACAGGACATGAGAAAAACACTTTACCTCCTCCTCCAGGAGGCATTCCCCATCACACAATCTTTGCTCAAGTGATTTACCATCAATTCCAAACTGTTTTGAAAGAGGGAGAGCCGTTGCCCTAAGAACATCAACCGAAGGGCCAACCTGGTCACTTGTCACCCTCGATGAACTACTCTTAAAGGGTGCTTCATAAATGGAGCTAGGTAAAGAACACTCTCTGCTGCGAAGGATGCTACAGTCATGTTCCACGGATCTACCATACAGGAGTCCAGGCTGATAATATAAGGTTGTTCCTGTTTGGTTTATTTCAGTTTGAGAACCATTTGTTGTTTTGTCCAACAGCCTTATGAAGCTTGCTTCCAAATCTCAGAGGCCAGGGTTGTCGTCTCTGGCCCCAATCTTTCAGATTTTGACTGGGAGCCCGTCCAGAGTAGACAGAATCAGACGCTGGTGTAAGAAATTGCAGCCCACGTAGCAGAGGGAGTGTGTCTGAGTTGCTGCGTGCGTGCTCTGTGCAAGGCTTGGGCGATGGCTACTTCAGACAGGTGCAGGGTTGCAACCTCATTGGCGGCAGTGACAGCAACGGTAGCAACTGGGGTTCCCTCGCATAACCCTGCAGCACCACAGCAACCCCCACCCCTGTGGATCTGCATGGTTTGGAACCAGAATTAGCTCTTTTATCTCAACAAGTATTATCTCAACAAAAAAGTTGAAAATTAAAAAAACAAAAGATATGAAAGCAACATGACTTTAGGCACACATGCTCTACTACAGATAGAGAATACACAGGGCCCAGAACTCATACTTCTTACACTCATTTGCTTGAAGAAAGAGAGCTCTTAGATGGAAAATTGTAAGAGTGAGGATATGAGAGGTACATGTATTCAATTATTTTGAATACTTTTCCCCTTTTCTAAAAACATGGTCTAAAAAACTTGCCATAGTGTAATTTCATTAGTGGAATGATATAACCCTAAGTTGAGGGGACAAATTTCAGAAAGTCCTTACAAACTTTAGACCTATCTCATCACCTTGCAATTTTGTTTCTAAAACTCTGGTACTTCTGCCATAAATTCTGGGAAAGGAAACTTACACAATTTAATTTTATTCCAAAGAGAAACATAGTGAAAAAGTGGGGATCTAAGTTGTTTCATCTCCAATGGAGTTGGATTTTATTAGATTTTACTTAAAAATTTACTACTTCTATCTTGATTACTTCCTGAATTGGAAAACTGACATAAATTCTGAAGTGGAGGTAAAGTTAAAAGGAAATGGTCTCTATTTCTCCCCTGTAGGTTTTCCATGCTACAATGCTGCTTTCTCAATCATACACACATGTAACCATTTCATTGATCCTTCAATGTTGGTTAAGAGCCCTCAATTTGGAGTCTGACTCTCGTGCGTACTGCTGTGGCAGCGTTTTGAGTGGGACACAGAAACCACTGTAGGCATTTCAAGTAGAAAGAGATTTAGTGTGAGAAATTCTGTTTACAAACTCTTTGCAAGGAAACAGCTTAGCATTTTTTTTAGAAAACGAAATCCACAATTAACGTAGTCCCAGTGATTATACTCTTGGGCAAAATGAAAACTATAGTCACACAAAATGCTGAAAATGAATGTTAATAGAAGCTTATTTGTAGAAGTTGCAAACTGTAAATAGCCCAGATATCCTTCAATGAGTGAATGGCTAAACAAACTATGGTACATCCATACCATAGAATACTACTCAACAATCAAAAGGGATGATCTATGTCAACTTGAATGGATCTCTGGGAAACGCAAGCTGAGTAAAAAAAGCCAATTCCAAAAGATTGAAAGCTGTGTGATTCCATTTATAATACTTTTTGAAGTGACAAAACTTTAGAAGTATAGGACAGATTAGTGATTTTCTCAAGGGTAAGAGATGAGGTTGTAAAAGGGCAACATGGAGCATTCTTATGTTGTCAGAGCTATTTAGTATTTTGACTTTGGGTGTAGATGAACAAACCTACACATGTGATAAAACAGTATAGAAATAGACACATACATGCACAAATAAGTTCAAGTAAAACTGGGGAAATCTGAATAAGATTGGTGAATTGTTATCAATGTCTGTATCCAGGTTGTGATATTGCACTATAGTTTTTGAGGATGTCACCATGGGGGAAATTGGGTTAAGGGGTACCTAGGATATCACTGTGTTATTTCCTACAAACACATTTGAATCTGCAATTACCTCAATAAAAACTTCAGTTAAAAAAATGTAAGAAGTGGAGGAACAGAAGCATGGGCTGTTGATGTCAACGGCATACCTCTCAGGCAACCATCAAGCACTAAGCTAGAATTTAGGAAACTGCTGCCACCACCCCTCCAGCTGGCTCTGTACTCATGAAACTTGAGACCAGACCCAGACTTGGAGTCTGGTTGGCAAAAACTCTCAGGTCAGTTTGATAAGAAGTGAAAAGATGGTTTCACTTTCACCTGCCAGATTGAGGAAGAACACGTTTGACTGGCAGAACTCAATTTGTTTCTAAAACACTAGATGCAAAATGACTTGGGAAATGTGAGTTTTAGCACTTTAATTTTTCCAAATAGAATATGGAATGGGAATTGAAAGCGCTAATCATGATACTTACCATAACCAGCCACTAGCAATGGGAACTTGGGCAAGTTTACTAATCTTTCTGATTCTTAATTTCTACAAAATAGAGATTATAATCATACCTCAAAGAATTAAGAAAGATATAGTACATCTTACATGCTCACTCAATACATGCTAACCATCATCATTGATTTTCCAAACTGAGGTATGGTGAAAGAAGATTAGCAGATGTTCCACAAGTGAAATATAAGTAGAAAAAAAAAATTAGAAAAGAGATTAAGAAATAATTTGGAGGGAAAGCAGAGGCATTATTTTTGAATAATTAGCATCTATTCAATGTCAAGAAGTGGGAAACAAAGATGTGAAAAACACTTACTCGCCCGGCTGGTGTAGCTCAGTGGATTGAGCGTGGGCTGGGAACCAGAGAGTCCCAGTTTGCTTCCCAGTCGGGGCACATGCCTGGGTTGCAGGCCAGGTCCCCAGTGAGGGCCATGTGAGAGGCAACCATACATTGCTCTTTCTTCCTCCCTTCTCTCTCTAAAAAATAAATAAATAAAATCTTTAAAAAAAAAACAAAACACTTACTCAACATATTAAGTATTGAACAAAATGGTTGATGCTATGGACTGAATTGTGTCCTTCCAAAATTCACATGTTGAAGCTTTAAACTGTATTGTGATGGTGTTTGGAGATGGCGGTCTGGAGGTAGTTAGATCACGAGAGCAGAGACCTCATGATGGGATCATTGACCTTATAAGAGAAGACAGGAGAGAGATGTCTCTTCACCATGTGAGGAACAGCAAGAAGATGGCCTTTTGCAAGCCAGAAAGAGGAACCAAAGAGGTCAGCACCTTCATCTTGGACTTCTCAGCCCCTAGAACTGTGAGAAATACATTTCTGTTGTTTAAGTCGCGGGTCCCCAACCCCTGGGCCATGGACTAGTACTGGTCCCTGGCTTGTTAGGAACTGAGCTGCACAGCAGGCAGTGAGCAGCAGGTGAGCAAGTCAGCAAGCAAAGCTTCATCTGTATTTACGGGTGCTCCCCATCACTCGAATTACCACCTGAGCTCCTCCTCCTGTCATATCAGTGGTGGCATTAGATTCTCATAGGAGTGCGAACTCTACTGTGAACTGCACATATGTGGGATCTAGGTTGCACACTCCTTATGAGAATCTAATGCCTTATGATCAGAGGTGGAGCTGAGGCAGTGATGCTAGCACTGGGGAGTGGCTGCAAATACAGATTATCATTAGCAGAGAGGTTTGACTGCACAGAGATTGTAATAAATCAATTGTTTGCAGACTATCTATCTATCTATCTACCTATCTATCCATCCATCCATCAGTGAGTGGCAAATGACAAGCTGCTGGCAGGCTTTAAGTCAGAATCCAACACTTATTTTAGTCCTCAGGTGGCTCGCCCATTATTTTATTTACTGTTTCCACCCACGTCTCTTTCCTGCACTAAGCACTTGTTCCAGTCACAGTTTTGTTAAGCCCACCAGCTAACCCTAGCCAAAATGAGTAAAAACAAATATCACTGGAGAGCTTCTTTGGAAAGGGGGAAAGACCCAATGATGAGATAGCAGAAGATTCTAAGACTGCCAACAAAAAGAAAGCTGCATTTAAAAGAATCAGGAAAACTGAGTTCGTCAATTTGTGTTGGCATATGCACAAATGGAGCGTCTGCCATGACTGGACAGCCTTCTGGTTTCACTATTTGGGTTAAGGCAGTTGCTTCTGAATGTGAGTTTACACACTGTGTCATCCATACAGAAATGCTGGCTAGCTAAAAATTGTTACCCGAACTCAACCATGTTTTGCAGGATGGCGTTAAAATTATCAATCACATTAAGGTACATGCACTTAACTCACATCTGTTCGTGTAGTTCTGTGAAGAGATGGATGCAGAGCACACACGTCTTCTTTTATACCCAGAAGTGAGATGGCTTTCTAAAGGTAGATCACTGGCCAGAGTTTCTGGGTTATGAGAGCTGCTCCAGAGATTTCTTTTAGAAAATAAGTCACCACTGGCAGCACATTTCAGTGACATAAAATGGGTTGCAAAACTTACTTACTTGTGTGACATATTCAACCTGCTCAATGAACTCAATCTGTTACTTCAGGGGAGAATGACAACTGTATTGAGGTCAGCAGATAAAGTGGCTGCATTCAAAGCCAAACTGGAATTATGGGAGCGATGTGTTAACATTGGGATTTTTAACCTGTTTCAAACATTAGCAGAGATTTTGGAGGAGACTGAGCCAGGGCCTTCTCTCTCCCAGCTGGTGCATGATCACCTATCAGAGCTTTCAAAAGAGTTTGAGCATTACTTCCCAACCACAAAAGACCCCTAAACTGGGAAGGAATAGATCCAGGACCCATTTGTGAATAAGCCAGGTGAATCAACTTTGTCTGTGCTAGAAGAGGGTCAACTGCTTGAATCTCAAATGACAGTGGCCTTAAAAGTATGTTTGAGACAACTTCAAATCTGCATATGTTGTGGATTAAAGTCCATTAAAGGCAGAATATCCTGAGATTGCCAAAAAGCAGGGAAAAGCCTGCTTTCATTTCTAACATCCTATCTTTGTAAAGCAGGGTTTTCTGCAGCGACAGCAACCAAAACAAGATTATGGAGTAGACTGGACATAAGCAACACACTTCGGGTGTCACTGTCTCCCATCACCCCAGATGGGACCGTCCAGTTGCAGGAAAATTAGCTCAGGGATCCCACTGATTCTGCATTATGGTGAGTTGTATAATTATTTCATTATATATTACAATGTAACAATAACAGAAATAAAGTGCACAATGAATGTAATGCGCTTGAATCATCCTGAAACCATCCCCCACTCTGGCCCCATCTGTGGAAAAATTGTCTTCCATGAAACCAGTCCCTGGTGCCAAAAAAGTTGGGGACAGCTGGTTTAAGCCACCTACCACATTTTTCAGACTATAAAACTGACCAAGTCAGTTTTCCTGATTCTTTTAAATGCAGCTTTCTTTTTGTTGGCAGTCTTAGAATCTTCTGCTATCTCATCACTGCGTCTTTCCCTCTTTCCAAATTTGGGAGGAAAATGGGGGTGTGTCTTATAATCCGAATGTAGCTTCCCTGGCTCACTGTGGGCAGGGGTGGGGGAGTGGTGGAGCAGGGTCACAGGAGGCAGGAGCAGGGTTGCCGCTGCTGCAGGAAGCTGGTGGCATCAGGAGTTGGGTGATGCTGCGGACCCTGGGCTGGGAGGAGGTGGTGTGAAGCAAAGGAGGCAAGAGCAGAGTCCCCACTGCAGCATACTATAGTGCTAGGGAGGAGGGTACAGGCGGTGCAGGCATGTTAGGAGAAGAAAGCCTGCGGCGCCCCTACGAGCCTCCATCACATGACTGGGTGTCCCCCATTAACATTAACGTAGGCAAATTCTACTGCAGGGTCACCTGTCAATGTGGCCATGCAGCTGTTGCAAAACTATAACTCCCATCATGCTTGGGCAGTTTGGGATGATGGAAGCTGTAATTTGGCAAGAGCTGCAGAGCCACACAGGTTGTGCAAAACTGCTGTCCCCATACAAGAGCACTGCACAACCTGTGGCCCTCCAGCAGCAGATCCCCCCATAACAGTGTCAGCAGCAGATCTCCCCATAGCAGTGTGTCATCCACTGATGTTCTCAGCTGCAGGGCCCCCATAACTGTGAAGGACACAGTGCTGATAGTGCTTCGTTACTGTACTTTGTTGTAGAAAGATACGATAGCGTTCCGTAGTCTCCTGCTGAATCTACTGTAATTGTGGAAAGATGGCAAAGCAGAAAAGGGTTTCATATAAAATCCCTTTTAAACTGGAGGTAGTGAAGTACGCCAAAGAACATGGGAACAGAGCAATGGAGAGACACTTTGGGCCACCTCCAACCAAAAAAATGGTAGGAGAATGGAGGGAACAGGAGGATCAACTGCAAAAAATGGACAAAATGAAACAATGTTTTCGTGGGCATGCTGCAAAATGGCCACAGTTAGAAGTGGACATGAAAGAGTGGATCACACGTCACAGGAACAATGGCTTTTCCATATCTACAGAAATGATCATCTATGAAGCAAAATGTGTTGCTGCAGAGAAAGGCATGGAGGACTTCACTGGGTCACCATCATGGTGCCAGAGATTAATGAAGAGATGTGGCCTTGCTATGCGCACCAAAACTACCGGTAGGATCGCACAAAAAATGCCTATAGAGTATGAATCCAAGATTGTGTCTTTTCACAAATTTGTACTGGATCAAGAAAGAAAAATGGATTTGAAATAAGCCAGATTGGGAACATGGATGAAGTCCCGTTAACCTTTGATGTTCCATCAAACAAGACTGTCGATGGGAAAGGTGCCAGAACCATAACCGTGAAAACCTCAGGGCATGATAAAACCCATTACCTGGTTGTGTTGTCCTGCCGTGCAGATGGCACCAAACTGCCACCAATGCTGATTTTTGAGAGAAAAAAACATGCCAAAAGAGGCAATCCCAAGAGGACTTATTGTTCATGTTCATGACAAAGGATGGATGGACGAAAATGGCATGAAGATATGGATAATGTAGTTCAAATGTCCTGGAGGGCTTCTGAAAAAACCTGCTCTATTAGTGCTTGACCAGTTTAGGGCACATATCACTGAAGCCACAAAAAAGAGATTTAAAGAAGAGAAAACCCATTTGCTGTAATTCCTGGGGGGCTTACCAGCCAGTTGCAACCTTCGGACGTTTCCATCAACAAGCCATTTAAAGTTCTCATGAGAGAAGAGAGGAACAAATGGATGGCTGCTGGAAACCATGATCTGACACCAACTGGACGAACGAAGAGGCCCACTATCACCCAAGTTTGTGAGCGGGTGCAAACCTCATGGCGGTCAGTTAAGGATGAAACCGTTGTGGGGTCCTTCAAAAAATGTGGCATCAGCAATACCTTAGATGGCTCTGAAGGTGACATCCTCTACGAACAGAGTGAAGACAGTGATACTAGTGATTCTGAGGAACTGAGCTTTGTAAATGTGGACAGTAGTGATGAGGAGTTCTTGGGGTTCCCTGATGTTTAGAGGAGTTTCCGTACTTAAAGCTTAAAGTCAGTAATAATGGTTGTTAATGCTGCTGTTGAGTTCTGTTTACATTTACATTGGTGAAATATTATGTTATTAAATATTTTATCACATTTTTTGCCTCAAAAAATTTTTCCCTATTTTCCTCCTCTAAAACCTAGGTGCATCTTACGGTCCAGTGCATCTTATAGTCCGAATAATCAAAGGTATTTTGTTTTGGCAGCCTGAGCTAAAGTTCACTTTTATCCATTAAGAGAACATGGGAGTTTGTGGCCTTGCCTTTATCTTCATATTTTCATCATGTTTAAACCAGTCCCCTTTCTGCCCATCCCTCCCCACCCCAAAAAAAACCAAACAAGAAAAACTTCTCTTTTCCCTCTAGCTTCCTGATATGAAATAAATTCTCACGCCCCAACCCCCGTTCACACATTGAAGTCCTAACTCCCAGTAACTCAGAATGTGACTATTTGGAGATAGGGTTGTTACAAAGGTAATTACATTAACATGAGGATATAGGGTGGGATCTAATCTATTATTAGACTGGAGTCCTTATAAGAGGAAATTTAGACATAGACATAGATATATATAGAAAATGCTATGTGAACATGAACATGGCCATCTGTAAGACAAGAGAGGCTTCAGAAGAAACCAATCCTGATCTTAGACTTTGATAACTCTGAGGAAATACATTTTTGTTGTTTAAGCCTCCCAGTCTGGGCATTTTGTTCTGACAGCCCTAGCAAACCAATGTACTGTCCTAACACCTTTCTTTAGAAAAGCTTTTTAGAGAAATACCCTCTGTTTTTCAACTTCTCCTGTATCTCTGAACTAGTTTCCCTCAATATTTTGTAATTATTTTACTTACAAGCCTTGCAATATTATCAATTTTCTTTTTATGGGTCTTCTACTGTCATCCTTCTTACTAGAACAGGTAAATGTCCAATATTCAGTAGCACGATAGGAAGGTGCAGGATAAACTTGGCATGTACTCCTGGCATATCTCATCTTTTCAGCAATTTTTTTGAAAATGTTAAATAATTTACCTACAAGTTAATTCAAAGCATTTTTTATTAAGTAAAAAATAAGTTATTAAGATAATCTAGTAGATTTCAAAGATATTACTTGCTTATAGTAAGTTGCCCTAAATGAAAGTGTTTACTCTCCTCTACAGTAGGGCTTTTTCATTTATCACTTAGAGGCAGCCTTCTGTTACTGCATGTAATATTTATTCAGTCATTCTTTGTATAGAATGGACAGAGAGGCAAGGTGTGAAACCAAAGACAAGACTATCTATACAGTTAAGGAGTATTCCTGAAGGGCTGAGGGGACAGAGATTTTTAGTTTAATGGAAGTTTCTGTCTCCCCAGGTCAACTGCTCAGGTACACACACCTGCTGCTATCCTCCCAGTGTCTGACTCACCTCAGCTCTTTTCCCTGCTCTGTGTGCTGTTGCCACGTGGAAGCCAAATTCAATAGACGTCAAGCTAGGGCCCCACCTAACATTTGTATTGCATTTTGTTTCTTTTGAAGTTGGTTACCTTCACATTTATTGACCGATGCAGTCTTTTCAACATTTCCTTATTGTGTATGGGAGTAAGACCAGAGACTTTCTTGTGTCTTGTTAGTCCTCTGAACTAGAAGACTTTTAATCCAGTTCCTTGGAACTTTGGACCTGATTCCATACCTCTGGGAAATGCGAAGAGTCAGAAAGCTAGGCTAGAGGTGAGATTAGTTATTCCTCACAATCGTGATCCCCATTCAGGGGCCTTGTAATGCTGGTGCCCTTCAAGAAACAAAGCAGACTCCTAAAAAAAAAAATATATTGCAACAGGTTTCCAGAAATTGTTTATCAAAGCCTTCGACTCAAGCCCACGACGCCCAGATTTGGAATTCAAGGCTTTCTCCTAACAGGAAGATCAGTCCATGGTTTCTCCCATCACTCTCCCTCGGGTAATTATTAGGATCTCTGGGAAATGCAGAAGAAGGCGAGGACAGACAGATACCGTGAAGGAAAAGATGGTGACGTACCTGATCCGCCCTTGGCCTGCTCCCTCCAAATGAGTAAAATGAAGTACCACTTCCTGTCCTGAGGCTGCGGATTGGCACCAACGGAAGGCGGCAGAAGCCAGGGGCACGTCCCGCCCCTCCCGCCCCTCCCGCCCCTCCGGCGCCCCGCCCCGCGGCTGTGCATGGTGGGCGGGGCCTGCCGCAGGCGCCGCGGGAGCGTCGTTGGCCTACGCGGTGACGCGAAGCCCGCCAGGCTGCGGCCCGGCCGCCTGGCTCCTGGGCCCGCCTCGGTCCGCCCCCGGCCCTTCCCACTCGACCTCCCAGGTTCTCCAGTCAGATTGTGGCTGCCGGCCGCGCGGAGCGCTCTTTTCCTGCAGCCTGGGCGACGCGGCTTGCGCGCGGGCACACCCCCACCTCCTTCCCTCCGGCGCCGCTGCTTCAGCTCCGTTCGCCTTCGCTCTGCCCTGCCCTTTGCCGCACGGCCGCAGGGGCATGGCACACGCTCAGGCACGCTGCCCTAGCGCTCGGGGCTCCGGGGACGGCGAGATGGGCAAGCCCAGGAAGGTGGCTCTCATCACTGGCATCACGGGCCAGGTGAGTGCAGAGGCGGGGGCCGGAGCCGGGCCTGCTGCTGCCGGGGCACGTGTACACCTCTCCCTGTGCTCTGGCTTCCTATGTTCCAGGAACATTGTCTTCTGGGCGTCCCGGAAGGCGTGCGTTGCCGGCGAGGTCGGAGGCAAGATGTGGCTTGTGGGGAGTGTGCTACTTGCCCTGAACGTTTCTGGTCCTCCCCTGGGACATGGGAGCGTGTATTCTGCATGGGATGTGGTCCTCACACCTGAGCAAGGCTGCCCTCTCTCACCTGTGCGACGGGTGGTGACGGGTCCTTGTTTTTACAAGCCCTCTCCAGTGTACTTGGAATTTAGTTCTTTGCGGATCCTAGTGCCCTGGAGGGAAAAACATCATTTGTTAACGCAGGGAAAAGGACCGTTTATCTGTGAATATGTGTCACACTGGGGTTGCTTACCTGCTAATGTTTGGGAAGCAGGGAAGGAAGTTTCTTGCTGTTTTGGTTCCACCTCACCATATTTTCACATAGAAAAGAGAAAATGACAGAGTAGTGCTGTGGAGTCACAGACCAGGAAATGCTTTTTTTTTTAAACATACCTCACCGAAACTTTAACATTTCACAAACTTCTGAGATTCATGTTCACACATACTAGGTTTCCATATCCAAAGAAATGAGTTTCCTGACTGAGGTAATCAAGAGAGCAGTCCTGAATGCCAGAACCTCACGTGCAGGCTGAGACCATGGCCAGTCTGTGACAGCCATCTCTTAGAGGTGTTGCAACAAGTAGGGGCTGAGCACTGTGTTCTATCAAGCTGTGCTGTTTTCCATTCAGTGGCAATGAAGTAAATTTGTGTATTTTTGTTAAAAAAATGTGATGGCTATGCCCCTGGAGATCTGGTAGTAGACAATATTTCTCTGTAATAAAGATGACAATAATAGCTAATACATAGTGTACTTAAAAATGTTATTAACTCATTTAGTTTTCACAACTACTGTCTTGAGGGAGCATCCTCACTTTACAGACATGGAAACTGAAGCATGGGAGTTTGATTTGACTGAAGTCAAAAACTAGGAAGCGTCCAGTTGGGATTCAAACTCTGCTCTCAGAGCTCTTCAGCATCAGAGAGAAGTTGAAATTAGCCAGATGTAGAGTCAAACAAGATTAGACAATTTTAAGTACTGGATATTTGAATAATTTCTGGTTATTTCATGCATCTTACTTTGTTTAAGGTAATACTTCAAATCCAAGTGTTTGAAAACTGGTAGGAAAGATGGGTAGATTAAGGATTTGAGGTTGAGAAAGAGAACCCTTAAATTCAGGCAAGGGCTTACATACTACCTATCCTTTTCTGATGCTGAGGACTCTTCTGCAGGTGGTACCCTTTTTTTCAGTTTCTTAGACTGGATCTGAAGCTTAAATGTTTACTAAGCTTGTATGAGCTCTCAAAGAGAAAGTTTCCTTCCTTTTTTTTTTTTTTAAGTATCATGAAGAAGTTAAACTATTAATGTTACTTATTGGTATGACTTAACCACCAATTTAAGTGACCAGCAGTATCAATCAATACAGTAAGAAATGGAACCTTATTTAGAGCTTTGAGCGCAGCTGTCTGGTTGGTGTTGAGTGGTGAGAGATGTGCCCCCTGCTCCAGTCTGTCCTGTAGGCTGCCAGGGGGGCAGTCTTCCTTAAGCACATATTCAGCATGCTGCTCCCTGACCAGACATCTTTGGCTCCCCATATCATTTTCAGCTTTAAACTCCTGCTTGAGTTTCAGTTTCCTTTTAACTTGTGCGCCAATCCCACATTCTAACAGCATCCACCTTCTGCATTGTACCCTTACTTGTTGGGTGTTGTGGTGGCTTCTGTAGTCCCTGGCCAGTACTGAATTTTGTACCTGCAGCATAAATCCTTGAGGAGGGAATTTACTGGCTCTGCTTTGCATTTATCTTCTAGGACACTGAGTTCTAACCTGAGTATCAAGGATCTCTGGAGGACTTTGAGGTTAATACCAGGGGTCTGAAAATCTATACCTTATGTATTTTAAAAATAACATTGAGTGA
Source organism: Micronycteris hirsuta (assembly GCA_004026765.1). Taxonomy (NCBI): domain Eukaryota; kingdom Metazoa; phylum Chordata; class Mammalia; order Chiroptera; family Phyllostomidae; genus Micronycteris; species Micronycteris hirsuta. The sequence goes on along the minus strand of PVJI01012353.1, from coordinate 28,375 downwards.
GAGCTAAGCTACGCATTCTGCTAAACATTTAATATATCTACCTAAGAGGCAGACATTTTTAATCCTCATTTTACATCTGGTTAAGTAAGGTTAAGTATGTTCCCTGAAAGTGCACACCTAATAATGAGTGTCAGAGCTGAGATTTGAACCCAGGAGTTGCTCTAAGCCATTTTGTTATACTACCTCTGTAGTAAGCCATACACATTAAATTGCAGATCTGTGTGTGGGAGAGAGAGAGAGAGACAGAGAGAGACAGAGAGAGGTTGCTTGAGATTGAGATTGTTTTCCTTTAAGAAAAGGCCTCAAAAGAGATAGAACCACTGCTCTGGCCTTTAAGGCTATCATGGCAATTGTGCCAAGACAGGCTCTTAAATTGATAAATTTATCAATTAAACGATAAATGAATGATAAATTCCCACATGAGAATAAGTGCAGATAGCCACTGTGCCCTGTCTGTTCTGCATCGCTAGTATTTACTGTTAACACTATACTTTCAGGGATCATTTCTATAGTTTGTTGCTAGTATTTACGGTCAGGCTTCATATTCTAGCTTTCTCCCTGCTGTCTATTCTTGACAGAGTAGTTGTGCATCATTATCCAAAGTTTTTACGGTAACTAAATCACTTTAAAGAAAACCAGTCTGTGGCTTTGCATTATAGCTCCATTGTCTAATGATGCTTGTTCTTTACTTATCTATGGAAATCTTGCTGTTCTTTGAATACTGTCGTCTTGTACATCATTGGAGTTGTTATCTTGTGACCAAACGTCCTCACAAATCTTACTCCTTTTAACTCGACTGAAAGCCTCTGCAAATGCTAATTTGTTAAATTAAGCAGCCATTCCAGGAACTTTATATGTATTTATATATATGCAATTCCTGTTGGCTACAGGTAATTTACTACCTTAGTTCTTTGGTTTGTAAATTGCTTTAAGATAGTAACTCTAAGTGGGCTTTCAAAAATGCTGACTTTCCCATTAAAAGAACACGTCTTTACTGTGTGTCTGTAGTGTTCAAGCCTTGTTTTGATGTGGCTGGGAATATGAAGAAATGTAAGATGGCCTCTCTGCCCATTAAGATCACACAGTCTTTGAGGAACTTAAGACAATGTACACGAAAAGATAATGGACATGAAAACAATCAGTATTGTAAAAATATATTAGGCGCTGAATGAATGGTTCATTCAACCTCAGGAGTCTGGGAGAAGTCATTGAATGCTAGGAATAGCAGGGACTATGTTTGGAGTGAACAGCATGCACAGGAATACAGAAAAGGGAGAGCTTTGGGGGACACTGAGGAAAAAAATAGTAAAATCAAAGGAAATTAAGTTATTTATGTCCTTTACTCATTTCCAAAATAATTTTGAGGTGGCTTCAGTAAAAAATCACATCACTAGGCCATGGTACAAAGAATAAAAGAAACAGGAATCTGCAGCGAAGGCAATAGAAAGGCGCAGGCAGTGTACCAAAACCCAAAGCTGAGGATAGCTGCTGTCAGAAGGGCATAAAATTCATCTCTGACCTTCCTGACAGTCAAGACAAAGTGGATAGGTGAGTGCACCATTTTATTAGTACTAAACTCTCAGTGGAATAACTGTTGAACAACAGACTCAGAATAATTTGATGCACAATAGGATCCATAGTAGTGTTTTCAAGAAGGCAGAGTCATCTTCTTAGGACACTCTTACTACTCCCTACAGGACAGTGCAAGCATACTTTTTGGTAGGTGGAGACTTTAGAGAATTAAATAGCTAGTGTTTGTGGATTTCCCCTTTTCTAATATTTATTTCAAGCTGGTGTCTGCCAGGAGGGCAGGCAAGTTGGAATTGTAGATTACATTGTCTGGTATTTTTAATAGTAAAGTTAATATTGGTGTTTAACATATGGAAGAATATGACATGGTGAGGTCCTTCCCACCTGCAGGTAGGCCTAGAGTTTCCTTAGGAAGTGGTTTAGATCTGGTCATACATTTAAGCAAGTACCAATTCAAGGTTCTGGAGCTATGCCTTGATGCGGGAAAGCATTTGTCTTTAAATAGTTGAGTGTTAGTCATGGGCAAGAGGAGTTAACTTGTCTATGGTTGGAAGACAAGTTTTTGGTAAAGATTTGCATAGATGAAAGAGATGTACACTGAGTTATTAAGACTAGATTATTTAAGCCTTATTACTTTGTTTCAGAATTTTAATTTTATGGCCTTGTTTTTTTTTTCTTATTTTCACTAATCTCACTGGTTTCTTTTCATCTTATTCTAGCTGCCATAAAACAGTCCTTTAGTTACTGATGTTCATTGTCTTGCAGAAAACTTGCCTGGAAACTGTAGAAGTCTGTAGAACTGGGAATAAAATATTATGATGTACTGCTTGTTAGTTGAGTAGTAGTAGTAAGGCATTGTCAGGGGAGAATTGGTTAGTATATACTTGACAGATAAATTGCAATTTAGGAAATGAAATGATTTGTTATAATTTCAGATTTAAAGGACTTGGAAAGTACCCATTTCAGGGGAAGAAAATAGTATGTCCAGTTCTTTGTGATATAGTTCCTACTGTTTTTGTACTTATATTAACCACTAAATGAAAAAAGAAAAAAAGATAGTCCCTTGACATACATGTTGTGATTTTATAACTGGAGTTGTTTACCAGCGTTATGTAGAGGAGGAAAGGAGACTGAGAAAGTGTGATTTCCCCAGGTTACACAGCAAGTTAGGGCCAGCGTTAGGATTAGACCCCAGATGCTTGTCTTTCCATTGTCTTAGGACTGATCAACACTGTCCTCCGCTAACAAGAGGGACTGCTTTGAGCCAGAAAAAGGGGAGTAAAAGACTGTATGTAGTAGTAAAATGTATATTATAGAAATAAAGTTGAACAATAATAAATGTACATCTGAATGAGTAATCAAATCTATTTCAATATTTAAGGGAAAGGTAAGTTTAGATAAAATTTAATATCTTATTATAACAATATGTGTAGTTTTAAAAGATTGTGAGCCTTAGAGTAATTACATAAGAATCTTTAGTATTTGATCTACAGTGGAAAACTAATAAGACCAGAGGGACTAAACAAAGAGGTTTACTTTAGATAACTCATTCTTCAGACATGCGCTGTTCATTCAAGGCCGTATGCTGTCCCTGAGCTGGTAGCTTTGTCTCCAGCTCCTCCAAACTTACTGAGCACTACCTTGTCCACTCATGATATGGAAAAACCAAGTGCTGCATCTCTCCATGTTTGGCTGGGCTCCAAGTCTTTTGATCCTGAATGATTTTTTTTGAGGTGTAGAGTTCTGAACTTGCCTATCCTCTGAAGCAGTCTTTTCTGAACCTTTGTTAGATCAAAATATCACTAAACCAGACTTGCTTGGCTGTGATTCCATGTAAAGAATTAGGCTTAGGGAGTGAGGCAGAATGTTCATCTTTAACCAGGATTCTGGATACCTGACAGAAGTATTTATGGGTGGAGGATACAGAAAAAAATTTACTGACATTGATAGAATGAATAGGTGTGCCTGGCAATGTGCTAAGCATTTTATATTATCTCATTTATCCCCAGGTGGTACGTATTTATTCTTTTATCAAACAAGAAACTGAGACTTGGAGAACTTTGCCTAAGAACCTTTAATGAACTTATTTTTTTTTTAGGACCTTCTCTCCTGTGTCAAGTCAGACTAGCCCTGTTGGCTAGTTTGTTGACAAACAGCAGAAGTTCTCAAGAAGTAAGTTGCTTTTAAAGGCTGCTAGATATGTGTATTTTGATTAGTGCGTTACCAGGACCATTAGGAGATATTAACATTATCAGCTTGTGTGTCAGTAGAAGCCTGGAATAAGGATGGGCAAGAGAGGTAGAAGGCTGTGTTTTCTGAGGTCTGTTGGTGGCTCCTTTCCCCATCATTTTTCTCAGTTCTCTGAGTTTTTTTACAGTAGGAGATGAAAGTGGTTAGAGCAAAGTGTCTGTCTCATAAACTGCTGTGTGTTCTGGGTGAGGGTGTGGGGTTGTCAAGTGCTGTTAGACAATTCATAGGATCCAACAGGTGCGTTGCAGGGGCTGCAGGTTTGGTGATGGTTTGTCTGAATGAAAATTGTGACTAGAGAGCTTGCTCAGAGCCCTGATGAGCACATGGATAGTCCCAGTTCTCAGTTGGTGCAGAAGGGCTTGTGACGGGCTGAGCTGCTTGATTTTGTGGCTGCTACAAATTGTTCTCAAGGTCCTTTCTTCTACCTGCACAGTGATCTGAGAATTACAGCTCCCAGTACACTTGCTGTTCCCTTAGATTCAATACTTCCTTCCTTTTTCTTTAAAGTATATTTTATTAATTATGCTATTACAGTTGTCCCAAGTTTTGTCTCTCCCATATGTCCCTCTGCCCTACACCTCCTACCCTCTAGCTTCCTCCATGCTCCCCGCAACCCCTGCCATCCTTAGTTCATGTCCATGGGTTGTACATATAAGTTCTTTGATTTCTCTGTTTCCTATACTATTCTTAACCTCACCCCATCTATTTTATGCCTACCAATTATGCTTCTTATTCCCTATATCTTCCCCCCATTCTCCCTCTCCCCACTGACAACTCTCCATATGATCTGCATTTCTGTGATTCTGTTCCTGTTCTAGTTGTTCGCTTAGTTTTTGTTTTTTAGGTTCAGTTGTTGATAGTTGTGAGTTTGTTGTCTTTTTACTATTCATAGTTTTTGATCTTCTTCTATTTCTTAGATAAGTCCCTTTAACATTTCATATAATAAGGGCTTGGTGATGATGAACTCTTTTAACTTGACTTTATCTGGGTAGCACTTTATCTGCTCTTCCATTCTAAATGATAGCTTTGCTGGATACAGTAATCTTGGATGTAGGTTCTTGCCTTTCATGACTTGGAATACTTCTTTCCAGCCCCTTCTTGCCTTTAAGGTTTCTTTTGAGAAATCAGCTGATAGTTTTATGGGAACTCCTTTGTAGATAACTATTTCCTTTTCTCTTGCTGCTTTTAAGATTTTCTCCTCTTTAATCTTTGGTAATGTACTTATGATGTGCCTTGGGTCCAACTTCTTTGGGACTTGCTGAGCTTCCTGGACTTCCTAGAAGTCCACTTCTTTTGTCACATTAGGGAAGTTCTCCTTCACTATTTTTTCAAATAAATTTTCAATTTCTTGCTCTTCCTCTTCTCCTTCTGGCACTCCTGTGATTCTGATGTTGGAATGTTTAAAGTTGTCCCAGAGGTTCCTAACACTATCCTCATTTTTTTCGAATTCTTGTTTCTTCATTCTGTTCTGGTTGGATGTTTTTTTCTTCCTTCTGCTCCAAATGGTTGATTTGAGTCCTGGTTTCCTTCCCTCACTGTTGGTTCCCTGTATATTTTCCTTTATTTCACGTTGGGTAGCCTTCATTTCTTCCTTCATTTTGGAACCATACTCAATCAAGTCTGTGAGTATCCCGATGACCAGTGTTTTGAACTCTGCATCAGGTAGATTGTCTGTCTCTTCGTTGCTTAGCTCTTCTTCTGGAGTTTTGATCTGTTCTTTCATTTGTGCCATATTTCTTTGTCTTGGCGCACTGGTCTGGATATATGTTTCTTTAACTCCTTGGTTGTTGGGGTTCCATGCAGATTGCTATTCTGGCAGTTCTGATTGTTATTGTTGTTTTTAAATTGGTTGTTATCCTTCTTTTGGTTGTGTGAGGAGGTGAAGCATTTCTTACCTATGCCTCCATCTTGGCTGGAACCCCTCTCATTACTTCCTTTCTTTAATGCTACTATCCTCGCTGTAGGGTGGGGTTTCTCCTTGGTGTTATGGCCCTGATTAGATTTTTTAGGCAACTCAGAAGTCCCCTATTCTAGATTCTTGTACCTGTATTATGAATAAATCTGTCTAAACCTTAAAGTCTTTTGGCTTGCAAATTGCACTTAGCAAATACTTTTGAGTCGACTTTTCTTCTGGTGGGTTAGTTTGTTCTGAGGAGATGCTTCCTTGACTAGAGAGTAGCCTCCCTTCTCTTTTGCAGTAAGCGTAGCATTTGGGCTATTAGCAGTTCATCATTTCATACCTCTCTTAAATTTCCAGGTACCAGTTTTATTCCATGCTTAATTAATTTTTCTGCCAGAGGAATTACATTTTGATGCAAGTCATCCTCTACTTAGTAATAGAAGTACTAGTAATCATAATTAATTCATTCAACAAATGTTTGAGTGTCAACCATGTGTCAGGCACTCAGGATACAACAGCGAACAAAGTTTGTAATAGTATCAGGAAATAATTCTAGGGAGAAGTTAGTATATTGTATATCAAATATGAAAACAGAGCATATTCAAGAATTTTTTTGCAGTTGTGAAAAGGTGGGTTATAGTAGTAAAATCAGCATGTATTAATTACTACATTATTTTATTTTATTAGTTGTATCTTTTGAGTCATATCTTTAGTTAATTTTTGGAGGGCCCATATTGATGGCTCATCTTGCAAACTCCCTGAAAGCTAAGATTCTGTGTTAGAGCAAGAAGAGAAGAATTAGTTAGATTTCTAGGTCAACTTGGATTTGTATTACTACTTAGTTACTTATGAGCTGCATGGCTTTGGTCTAGTTATTTACCTTTGCTACCAGGTTGGCAGAGTAATCCCTACCAAATAGAAATAAACCTGGGAGGTAATACTGGCCTTTGCTTCATTTCTAGAATGGACTTTTTCTTCACTGGGTTAAGAAGGTAATAAAAGATTTCTTGAATTCTATGAAAAGAAGTTGAATGTGGAGGGCACTAATATTTAGCCTTTCTTTGAACAGGGAGTCTATTATCTAGGAGCAGAGAGTTCCACAGCATTTGGAATCAACCATAAGGTGATGAAAGTACTAGGAGGTCAAAGGATTTGACATCCTGTGAGTCTTACAGACTGAATGTGCAGAGTGGATCTGGGAGCCGTATAAGAGGATTGTCAGTGGTAGACTTCACTCTAAATCTTCCTTAATGGGATTTGTGGTAGTGGGATGAAAGGTTTGGCTTAATTGGAAATAGGAAAGATGTCTTAAATACTGTCCTACTTTGGCCCTGGCTGATGTGGCTCAGTGGACTGAGCCCCGGACTTCGAAACAAAGGGTTGCTGATTCAGTTCCCAGTTAGGGCACATGCCTGGGTTGCAGGCCAGGTCCCCATTGTGGGGGCACGTGAGAGGCAACCACACATTGATGTTTCTCTCCCTCTCTTTCACTCTCTCTAAAAATAAATAAATAAAATCTTTAAAAAAATACTGTCTTTGGTTAAAGGCTGTTATGTGGTAGAAAGGTATTTTTTGTTTCTTTGTTTTTGGTTTTTTTTAAATGTCTTTACATTACTTGTTATTAATTGATTACCTGAGGAAAGAGCTTAAAACTGAGAATCAGAGGCTGGGTTTTAACAGCGAGTAATTATATACCCTTAATTTTTTCTGGGTCTCATTCTTAATCCATAATGAGAAGATAATCTCTAAAGTCTGTTTAGAGTGTAAAGTGCTACAGCGTTAGGATTGAACACTAAATTATAATTGATTATGTGCAAGAAGATCTTATATTGAAGCATTATAGTCATTTACATCAATTTTAAAGATGAAGCCAATAGGAGAATTAAAAAATGAAACCGATGACTATTAACTTTAGTAAATTTATAGTGAACTAAGAGGAAATTTAAATATGAGGGTTTTTTTTTTGCCAGAATTGTTAAGGTGAAAGTGAAAAATCTGAGTTGTCTGCTCTTTTAAGTTATACTGGATGAAATCCTCCCCCTCCCCAAAGAAGGATTTTTAAATTCTTTCCTGTTATTTATTTATTTTCTGAGTGAAGTTTTAGAAAATATAAGTATCTGTATTGTGAATTTAGTGTTTAATAGTTGAGGTTTTATTTATTTAGTATTTGCTGAGATTTATTCAGCGGTGAGCTAGGCACTGGGAATATAGTCACCAGCAAGATGGATATGATTTTGTCTTCAAGAAGCTGATAGTCTAGTGGGGGACAAGCAATTTGACAAGTAATTTTATAGCATGTTAAGTGCTATGAAAATAACAAATGAGTCACTGGATCACAAGAAGATTATCTCTTTTAAAAAAATGTTCTGGCCCTGGCCAGGTAGCTCAGTTGGTTAGAGATTGTCCCCATGTGCCAAGGTTGCAGGTTCGATCCTGGTCAGGGCACATGCAAGAATCAACCAGTGAGTGCATAAATATAAGTGGAATAGTAAATCGATGTTTCTCTTCCTCTTTCCCTTCCTCCCTCCTTGCCTCTTTCTCTAAAAAATCAATAAGTAAAAATAAAATACTCTAAAGCAGGGGTGTCCAACCTGCAGCTTGCGGGCCACATGCAGCCCAGGATGGTGGTGAATGTGGCCCAACACAAAATTGTAGATTTACTTAGAACATTATGGGATTTTTTTGTGATTACGTATGGCAATGTATTTAATGTGTGGTCCAAGACAACTCTTCTTCCAGTGTGATGCAGAGACACCAAAAGGCTGGACACCCTTGCCTGAAAGTAACATTTACGGAACATCGCTTACCTTGGAAGTTTCTGGTTATATATGATGTTGTATTAAAAGAGTTAGTTGTGAGGTCTTTTTATGGGAAGCTGAGCTGCATAAGGACCACCAATGTGCCATTTATTCTTCTTTTTGACATAGAAATATTTTGCGTAGTTTTGTATTCAAGGTGTTACTATTTTCACTCTCATTTTGCCTGTCTTAAAAGCTGTATTTCCAGCCTTTAACATTTATTCCAGTTGGAGATCTTACCAATTGTTTCATCAGATATATTTTTGTGTGCACAAAGGAGTCATGTAGCCCGAGTGAAGAAGTATTTGATGAGTTCTCATCTTGTGATGACATTCCCAGTAGAGTCCCTAATGGTCAGTTAGTGTCAGCCTGGAATTAGTATTTGTTTTATGGTTTTATAACCAGTTTTTGAGCCATTACAGTCATGAACTGATTAATGATAGGGATTAGTTCTAAGAAATGTGTCATTGGGTGATTACCTTGTTGAGAAACGTCACAGGGTACACTTACACAGCCTAGATGGTGCAGCCGACTACCGCACTAGGCCATATGGTGTATAGTCTGTTGCTTTTAGGTTACCAGGCTGTATTTTACAAAACAACGTGAGATTAAATTGAGCACAAGCCATTGTGACATCGCATACTGTTTTATAGCGACTTTTTTTTTTTTTTACAAATCCATTTCCTGATTTACTTTTCAGTAAATTTAAATACTTCAGGGGTACAGCATTACACGATTCTGTGCAGCTCTCACTAGTCTCAAAGTGTGCTTGGGAAGAATATTCAAATTATTGTGCTGTTTCAATTTATAACTTGGGAACCTGAAACTGAAATAAAGTTTGGGGGAGCTTCTGAGTGGTTTTGATGTAGTTTTGTGAGGTTGGTCAACCTCAGGTATGTGGAAGAAAAAAGTATTGAGTGAATTTCTTAAGGATGAGTGGAAAGATTTGGGGGGATTGTTTTTGAGGGTATGTGATAATACATAATGGATATTTGAGAGAGTTTTGCTTTCCTGCATTTCAATATTTACCTTCAAAAGGAGACATAGGATTTGGAAAAAATTGAACTGACTTTATTGTTTTTTTTTTTAATTTTCCTTTGGAGCTCTTTTGTGGACTATATTGTGTGTGTGTGGTATGTTTTTTACTTAACTCCTCATCCATTTTGCTATTTTGACTAATTTAGAAAGTTTTGAATAATTTTCACTTATATAGTATATTCTCTCCATTGAGTAGTATTTTCATCTTTAGTGATGTGTGAACATACAGATTTTAAACTGTTTAAGCATAATCCAAAATTTGTGTTATTGCCAGATTGTTGTTATGGCTACATTTTTATTCTAATTGCTAAAAACAAGGGAGTGTTTTAAAGAATTTATTTATTTATTTGTAGAAGGAAAGGGAAGGAGATAGAGAGGGAGAGAAACATCAGTGTGTGGTTGCCTCTCATGTGCCTCCCACTGGAAACCTGGCCTGCAATCCAGACATGTGCCCTGACTGGGAATCAAACAGGCGACCCTTTGGTTCACAGGCTGGTGCTCGATCCAGTGAGCCACACCAGCCAGGGCACAAGGGAGTGTTTTAAAAGGAATTCATTTATCCGGACCAGGTAAATAATTGGTAGTCCAAGTGGAAATCTTAGAAGATTCTCTGTGTGTGGCACAATGGTTAGTGGAGGGCTTAAGGTTGGGTCCAGGAATCCTGAAATTACTATTTAGCTCTTTGAACAGTGGAGATCACTTAACCTTTATGGGCTTTGGCTTTTCTTCTTTTTAAATCTATTGTACATGTCAGGAAATAGATGTAAATATACATATAGAGACATCTAAATTTTTTTGCTTTCCTGAGTTAAAATTTATAACATGTATAATGGGAACTAGAATTTAATAGGACACTGTTTGTGTTTGGGAGGGATTTTAGGGATTAGCCTGCTGTAGGACCCTGAAGAGCAAGTCAGCTTTGGCTCTTCGAGTGTCACGAAGGCTGCCATGTAAGAGGCAGCAATGTTGTTCCCATAGCATCTTGAAATAATGGCTGTAGTAAATGTGGTAGCAGAGGCTTCTCCTTAGGGACTTTGGGAAGGAATGAGCCTTTGAGGTTTATGAGGTAGAGGCAGATACTGGGTTATAGTTAGTTTTGTCTTACACAAGACAAAAGCAACTGAGTATGCTTTGAAAATTTATTTTATTTATGTAACTTGACAGTTTTTTTTACCTGTTTAGTTGTAGTAAGGTTGTGTTAATATGCAAATATTTTTGTCAGGGATGATTTTGGAAAAGTATTTTAATCCTGGCCTTGAAATTGAGAAAGAGAGCTATTTCTAAAGGAGAGGAAAGCCAGTTAACTGTGGGTTTGAATCCTGACCTCTGTACTAACTGGGGGCCACAGGTAAATTTCTGCGTCTTTCTACACCACTCTTATCTGTACTAGGAAGTAATAAACCTACTTCAGAGTGCAGTGAGGATTCAGTTGTAAGAAAGTGCCTTGTGCGATGGCATTCAGGAGATGGGAGCATCATAATCCTAGAGGATCAGTTTGGTTTTTCCAGTGTACCAGATTCAGACAGTTCCTTATCTCCCAACACCTTATTGGCTTATGGCGCTTCTCCCTTGTTCCACCCATATCTGCAGTTGAGCCACAGGCACCCGCACTGGCCCTCTGCTTCAGGGACCCTTGCTGTTCCCCTCTTCTTCCCCTGGCCTCCGTCATCCCCATTTCACAGCCAGGGAATTTCCCCAGGAGTCTCTTGCTGCTGTGTGGCCAGTAGCCTGGCCCCCATTGTTGACTGGAGTCCCTTTACCCCATTCCTCAGACATCATCGTATCTGAACCCCTACAGGATGAAGCTGTCAATAAGAGTCTGGGACTAAATCTGGAGGGCAAAGAGGGGGCTCTACAACGCTGCTCAGTGAGATCTAAGTAAGCCATTCCATGCAGAAAAACATTATTAAGGGTTACTATTAACACTACATATTATGGGATTCAGGAACTAAATTTGTGTTCAAATGAGTGCTCTTTCTATGGAGAAATGGGTCGCAGGTTTCAAATTGTTTACTGTTTACTCTCTAGGACTCTCAAATTCGCAGGTTGAAAAGATTTGCAAGAGTATTTTTGGCAGGATTTATTAAAGCATACCCTTTTGATCAGTTACTACCAATTCAAAAGCCCACCAAGCAGGTTGAAACATGACTGCTGTGGGGTGGGAAGGCTGCTTTTTTTAAAAATTGCATTCTGCAGCAAGTGGCTTCTTTATGTTAAACACAGTTTTTCCTTTTCCAAAGTGGGCTCAGCTATGTAGAAAGGGGTTGGAGTGGACAGTGAAGAAAGAGGGAGAGCTTGTAAATTAGAAGAGGAAAGGGAGAGAGGCAGAAGGCCACAGAAGTGCTGAGAAGCATGGGAGGTTAGTGTTGATTTTTTTTTTTTTTTTTTTTAAGATTTTATTTATTTATTTTCAGAGAGAGGAGAAGGGAGGGAGAAAGAGCAATGTATGGTTGCTTCTCACATGGCCCTCACTGGGGACCTGGCCTGCAACGAAGGCATGTGCCCCGACTGGGAATCGAACCGGGACCCTCTGGTTCCCAGCCCGCGCTCAATCCACTGAGCTACACCAGCCGGGGCTTAGTGTTGATTTTTAAGTGTGACTTCCCACTGTAAATAGATCCTTTTTGATGAGATACAAACATTTAACACTGGATAACATTCGAGGTGAAGTCTTGCTTCTTATATCCAAGAAAAGCCAAGCACAAACAGATATTTGCCCTTTCTGTTTCTTTTAGGAAAAGTGCTGAAGGTGAATTGTGCCTCTGCTACTAAGTGGGGTACATTTTATCCAGGTTCAGCACCAACAAGTTTAAGTTGCTACTTGCTTTTGTTTTATATTGTGCTTTGCAGTGTAGATGCTTCACAGGCCTGGGCCATGCACTGAAGAGAAAAGGGCCTTGTGGCAATGCCTTGGCTTTCACCAAACTACAGGAGTGTGCATATTTTCCATATTGCCTGGAAATGCTGCCCAAAACTGAGAAGGTGGAAGCAGGGTGAGGGCCTGCATTTGGGGAGCTGCAGGTGAGTTCTGAGTAGCCAAACACAGGTGGCCGTGCCCAGAGGGATCTGTCCCTGCCTTTTTCTCTCTTGCTTGTGTTTCTGTTGAGATGCAGCTGCCACTGTGACCCAGACTGCACCTGTGCCAAACAGCCCTGTTTTGTCCACCCAGTCCTACTTACTTACAGCACCTGTCTTGGTATTTCCAGCTAAGGTTTCTTTTTTTTTCTGTTTACTCTCTAGGAATTACTGACATTCTTACCAGAATCTGCCATAACTTTAGATTTGGAGTTCAACCAAAGGAATATTTTTTCTTTTTTAAATATATAATCTTTATTATATTTTTTTCCATTACCATTTAGTCTCCTTATACCCCTCTTACCTCAACTTTGTTTTTCTTTTTGGTCTTTTGATCTTGAATTTCAACCCTCTCCAAAGAAATTCGCCTTTGCCACTGAAGTAGGAACCTGTAAAGCATAGATAGCTGTAAGTGTTGGTTGCACAGTAGAATAACTTGGGTAGCTTGAAAAAGTCTTGGTCCTTCACCTATACAATTTAGTGGGTTTAGGGTGAGACTTCAACTGGGCATTTTTAAAAAAATCTCCAGTTATTCACAGGTAAGCTCAGGTAGAGAGCTACTCCTTTAAAGGAACTGTGATAATGACTTGAAGATGAAATGATAGTTTTCCCTTAACATTTTCCCAATTATTAAAAATAATAATACATTTTTACTATAGGAAAATTAGAAAATACAGGAGGGTATAAAATGTCAGGGAAAAAAATGGAACCAACATTCTTAATCACACTACTCAGAAATAATCACTGGCAGCATTATTATCTTTTTTTCACTGTTTTGACTAAACTGTTTCTGATTTGTTTCTCTGCTTTTCAGCAAATATTATTGGCCGGGAAGAGGATATGGATCTTATAGTGGATCTGGAGTCTTTCCTGAATGTTTCTTTAGGAGTCAGCAAATACTGATTGAGTACAAGGGACTGTAGGGAACTGTGGAGCACACCTCTGGGTTCAGGGATGAAGAGAACCCCATCTTCAAGATTTCTAAACATATAAACCCTGTAGCACCTTTTTGGCCTCTATTACAATTATCATGGATGTTTGCTTGTATGTTTAGTTCCAATGTTATTTGTTCTTACTGGTTTTATATTTTCAATGAGTTGATGTAATTTAGGGGAATAAATGCAAATAAAATCATAGTTCAGTAATTTTTAACATGTTATATGTAAAAACTTTAAAAAATTCCTGTGATATTGATTGAAATTGCAATTTCAGATATTCATATTCAATTACAATTCCTCCTGAGTGGAAGGTGGTTGTTTACCTTTGTGGTTGGGAATATTGCTGTTGTTATATTTTTCAGTTAACTTTTGTTAATGATGTCCTCATGAAAGCACTTTATTAACTTGATTTATTAATATTTAAATTTAGCCCTGGCTGGTGTAGCTCAGTGGATTGAGTGAAGGCTGTGAACCAAAGGGTTGCTGGTTCGATTCCCAGTCAGGGCACATGCCTGGGTTGCAGGCCAGGTTGGGGCCACGTGAGAGGCGACCACACATTGATGTTTCTCTCCCTCTCTTTCTCCCTCCTTTCCCTTCTGTCTAATAATAAATAAATAAAATCTTAAAAAAAATTTAACTATAACACAGTAATGGCAAAATTTAGTTGCACCTAGAAGGTTTAGAATAGGCCTCTCCAAAATGTGCCACTTTGGCAAGTTAATTATTTTAAGCTGAATGCAATTGACACCCTGAAGACTCACAAGAAACTTTTCCTTCTCCCTGAAAGAATTTAAATTAGGGTCCTTGACCATGATGAGTTATTGCCAGAGAGAACATTTTATGATCTGTCTGCAAAGGAGGACCCCCTAAAACCAGAATTTTATAAAAAATTGTGTATTTATTCTTACATGTTTAAACTTCAGTCACCATCAGAGTACTCTTCATTTGATGTAATACACCTATCGAGATATTTTTTCACACTGCTCAAAACAGTTTTTGAACTTGTCGATTTTGATGATTTTAGTGCTTCTGCCATTTTTTGTTTCACCACCCACCATGAAATAGGCAGACACACTGAGTCTTCCAAAAAAAAATTTTTCACTGAAGCAGAATGCAGCCTCTTACAACAGCATCATCTGGTGCACTGATACAGATGGGTTCATAGATCACTCACCTAGTGGCAGCCCAACCTCCAGAAGAGAATTCCGTGTTTTTGGCGGGGGGGCGGGGGGGGCACTGTCATTTTGTAGAGGGCAAGGCAAACTGCTAATTACTGAACATCTGCTCTTCTTATCCTGTGAACCTTCCCTCAGAAGTCCCAAGGTGCCTTACCTCATCAGCAGAGTTTGCCATATGTACCTCATTTTCCCTTTCGGTCTCTGAACCTCTCATGTATGTGGGATCGCTGACTTTCTCATGTATGTAGGGTTCCCATATGAACATTTATAATTAAATTTGGTTAATTTCTCTCATGTTGATTTTATTTAATTATTAGACACTTGCTAAAAGAATATTGATGGGTAAGGGGAAATTCTGTCCCTCCCTCTTCTTCTATGGACAATTACCATGCAAATCTAACTCCTCCATCCAACTAGTGATTGTGATCTTACAGGTCTCCTTATAGCTCTGACATATTCTTCCAAAGTTTGTGGACTGCATTTAGGTAGAAGAGACTTTAACGTAACAGGTTTTATATTATCTCTACCCCAAAACCCGGATTCTGCATCCAGAGCCAGATCTAAGAGAAATCAAGTACGTTGGCAAGTACCTAGAACAGGGTGAGCTCTGTGATAGTTCTTTTTCCTAGGTGGGTGGAGATAAGAGGCTCCTCACCTGGCACAAGGGTGAGGTTCTCTCTGGATTTCTCAGTTGATTTTCTGTTGAAAGTTGGTCTTGTGTTATGTGGACATGGTGAAATGTTAGAAAGCACTAGTTAAAAAAATGGGTTATAAATCTTGACAGCTAACCTGGCTGGGAAAACTGTCACTTGTAGAATTGTTTTCTCTTTCCCTCCTCTTTGTCCCCCCCCCCCAATTTCTTTCTTTTTACATTTTTTCCCTTCTATATCCCCCACCCCACTACTTCCCCCACCTTATTTGGGTTAGGCCTGCAGGAGTTGGAGTGGGAGCAGCTTATCCTCTGGGCCCTGAGTTCATATGCCAGGAAGTGACAGTGACAGGAGAGCTGTAATGGTAGTCTTTGCCCTCCTGTGGTTGCCCTGATTGCCTTGTGGGTGGTAATTGTACCTTCGGAGAGTTTAGAAAGCAAACAGTGTAATCTTATTTAAATAGCTCTGGAAGGAACATTAATGGTGTTTGTAGGTCGTGGTCCAGATGGAAACGGGCACTTTCCTGAATCCACCCCTCTCATTTCACCCTTGAAGCATTTCCTTATTCTACTATGTTAGGGTTTCACCGTCATTCCCTTTAGATTCCTAGCTTAATGTGTAATTAAGGTGCTTTTCTACTTCCTTTTTGGTGTTATATTGGTCACCAGTGTTGGTCTGTAGCAAACACACTGATCCAGATGCAAGCTGGAAAATCTAAAGGTGAGCAAATAATTCATCACGCATACAGCATGGCAAGGGACCCCACCAAAATGAGCTGCAGGAGAGCTGTCGTTTGGGGCAGGGCTGCCCAACTAACAGGGAAAGTATAAAATAAAGGAGTTGTTCCCTTTGCCTCTCTCTCTTCATTCAAGTCAACATGAGAAAGACAGAAATTGTATAGCCACACCTGTGTTCAGATGGCTTCTCTCCCAATACTTGGTTCTGTGGCTTTGGGCAGATACTCAGTCTCTTTGTGCCTCAGTTTTTCTTTTGTAAAATGAGGATAATAATACTACCTACCTCATGAGGTCAGGGTTAGATGAGATAATGCATGTTAAGGACACATTGCCTGGCATGTAATAAGTACATACTAATTTTTTATGATTAACTATTCTGAACATTAGTGTACCTTGACTCAGAATTCTTTCCTTGAAGATATGCTATAATTTTGACAGGAATACTTCACTAACTCTTCCTGTCCAGGTCAACATGAAGGTACTTGACGTTAGTCAACTAATGCTGTACTCATTTTTTTCTTGATGAGCATTTGTTTTGAGACACAATACCAAACTTGTACACAAATATTTCTGACCACCAATCCTTTTTGCTCCTGTAACTATATAGTTACATATAAAATAGTTAAAACTACTTGATAAACTTGTTTTTAGAATAAATGTATTTCTCCTGTAAGAAGTATCATTAAGGTTTTTAATCGGGAAACAATTGGTTGTAAATTGAAAATCCTTTTTAACTTTTTGGTGTGTTGCAAGCTTTCCAACATCGTAGTCCAACTGAAAATGCCTGGTTGTCCGAGTCTAATAGCCAGAGGTCATTGTTTCCCCATAGTCAACAGTCTGTTTTAGAGATCCCTGCAGTGGAAACTGAATTAAGATGAATTGCAGTAATCCAGCATTTCTGTCAGTAGGGATGGACAATTTCTAGAGTTCCACAAAGGGCTGTTAGAAAAGCTGTTCCTCTAATTGTTCCCTTAGACTTTGTTGCAGCCTGAGTCCAAAGGCTGTGTGGAGGCAGAATCCCCTCTTCTTCATGGCTAATGCCTTTGACTGAGTGGATGTAGAGCAGGATTGAAAGAAGTTAGGGAAAATCCCTTCACCAGAACCCCCAACTCAGAAAACAGTTCAGGTAAGGGAAACCCCTACCGTGGTCTCAGAAGTCAACAACAAGGACTGGCTAGAACCAGATCATTCTAAGATGGAGAAAAATGACTACAGACCTCAGAGCTCATACCATGATTATAATGGAAATTGACACCACAAGTAGAAGGAGGGCTCAGGGGGACAAATGCCGTGATACTTCCAGAATGGACCTTGTTAGGAACAAGGCCCCCTCCCAACCAGAAGGTGGAGTCAGAATTTGATGCCACAAGGTTTACAGACACCCTGCACCACCCCCTCCCCCAAACATAAAATTCCAAGAACAGACCCTGCTCAGAACTCATTCTTGAGTTGGCCTGCATCTTCTTGGATGCATTCTTTTCACTTCTTTCACAGCACCCTGTCTTCTTTCTTTTTCTCTGCCTGAATAAAACTTTCTTTATTTTCACTCTGAGTCTTTCTTAAAATCTTTCCTGGGAGAATCACAGACCTGGAGGTCTCCTGACATGCTGAAGGTCCTGGACTGTGCAGAGGCAGGGCCAGCTCTAGGCTTGGAAGCTGTCTGGTAACAGATGGAGTCCATTCACATAATGGAAGATAATTGCTTTATTAAAGTCTACTGATCTGAATGTTGATCACAAAAATACCTTTCTGGCAATGTGTAGATTGGTGTTTGGCCAAATATGTGGGTACCATGGCCTAGCTAAGTTAACACAGAATTAACCATCACTGTGTCTTTCTCAACTTTATTATGTTCTTATCTCTGTTCATATTGCCCCTTATAATCCCTCTGGTGCCCACTGACCACCTTGAAAACTGCTCCTACTTGAGTAATCAACACTCAGTCCACTCTGACCTTCACAAGCGGTACAGCATTTCTTCTTTTTGTTCCTAATTGGCTGGTAATTACCTCTATTGGAATATTATTGCCTTGTTGATATGCTGTCTTCACTTGCTTGTCTTACCTAACAGAATGAAAACACCTCAAGGAGTAAGCCTCTGCTGTGTTCACAGTCTTCATGGCTTAAATTCATTATACATGCCTAGTAATTGTGTAATGAATTAATGAGTGAATGGAGATGTTTAGGACAAAGGGTTTGAGGCAAGAAATGACGTTGGAAACAGTTGGTGAGGAGGAAAGCAGAGATTTGGGAAAGTTTTGAAATAGAGGAATCACCAGTCACAGCAATAAGGTAAGATCCCAAATTCCCAGGGGAAGGATTATAGATGCTGAGGAAAATTAGTTCTGTCCTCAGACTAAGTAGAGCATTAGAGTGAATCTCTGAGCAAAGTCAAAAAATACTAGAGCGTACTTCCAGTGAGTGCTGGTCTGATGATTTCCTGAGAATTTGCAGCTCTGATACCATGACTCTTGACAAAATGTGTAAGCTGTCATTTATTACACTTTTTAAGAAATTAGATGCTTTTTTTTTTTTTTTAAAGATTTTATTTATTTATTTTCAGAGACAGGAGAAGGGAGGGAGAAAGAGCAATGTATGGTTGCCTCTCACATGGCCCTCACTGGGGACCTGGCCTGCAACCCAGGCATGTGCCCCAACTGGGAATCGAACCGGGACCCTCTGGTTCCCAGCCCGCGCTCAATCCACTGAGCTACACCAGCCGGGCCAAGAAATTAGATGCTTTTTATTAGTCAGCTCGAGGTATCATTTTTAAATATCTACCCCCATTTTGTTGGTTGCCTTTTTGTTTTGTTGATGGTTTCTTTTGCTGTGCAGAAGCTTTTTAGCTTGATATAGTTCCATGTATTTATTTTTGCTTTTTTTCCCCTTGTCTTAGGGGTCAAGTTCACAAAGACCCCTCTGACACCAAGCACCATATGTTTAGTGCCTGTGTTTTCTTTTATGTGTTTCAGATCTTATTGTTTCAGGTCTTATATTCAAGTCTTTAATTCGTTTGAGTTAATGTTTTTGTATGGTGTCCAGTAGCAGTCTAGTTTTATTCTTTTGCATATGTTTCCAGTTTTCTCAACACCATTTATAGAGGAGACTTTTCTTTCTCCATTGTGTGTTTTTGGCTTGTCGAAAATTAGTTCCCCATGTTATATCTTGTTGGTTCTTAATTCCGTTCCATTGGTCTTTGTGTCTGTTTTTTCCACTGCCAATACCATGCCATTTTGATTATTGTGGCTTTGTAGTATAGTTCGAAGTCAGGGACTATGATACCTTTGGTTTTGTTTTTCTTCATAATGACCTGGCTGCCTCTTAAAGAGGAAGCACTGAGTGTCCTGCTCACCCTGTTGGCATTGGCTACCAAGTGTGTGCTTTAATTTCTCTTATACTGCATGGCACATCCTGAAAGTAATTTTTGTACTGTTTTGTTTTTGCTTGGGATGTCTATAATGTTTCATAAGAGTTTCTAATTAATTCTTTTACTCATATTGTAAAATTCACTAAGATCATTTTGTTAAAATAGCATTTCTGATGACACTATTTTAAATAATATATAATTGTATTTAAGGGAGTCTGATGAATATAAGAAGATATAATGCAATTGAAGTCAAATGGATGGATAAATTGTGACATTAAGAGTGAGAACCAGAATTCTAAAGTCAGACTTAAAGCTGGGAAGTTAACTACATGCCACAGTCCTATACCTCCTGTCTTGGAGGAGGTCCATGGGTTTTTCTTTAAGTTTTATTGCAACCAAAACAAAGAAGGGAATACAATTACTTGCATAATTTATGGTATTTGAGTAAAAAAAGAAGATAAACGGGCTGCTCAGAAGCAGTATTCATTGTACAGATATCAGAGTGAATTTTTTTATTTATAGATCCCTGTTTAAATCAGTGCCCAGAGGTGTGGTCTGCCCACCATTGTGGTCCTCATGCTAACTGACTGGTCAGTGACAAGATAAGAACAGAAGATGGGAGTAACTTAAGCCTTTAAAGCGCATTGACATTCCTTTGATATTCACGTATCTGATCATTTCCCTAGTAATTCACTTTGGATTGTATTCACAAAAGCACCAGTTTATGATGGACTAGAAATTTAAAATGTTTAACAAGGCGTACAGTTTTCACCGCAGCTGGTTGAGAAGCATCGGTTTAGAGGAGACTGTGATGCAGGATCACAAGGTTGTCTTCTCATTGGACATACTGTGCTGTCGGCTGTTAGCAGTATTCTGAAGTTAAAGCTATTCTCTAGGGACTCAAGTTTGCAGTTCTCTTATAATGTGGATTTTACTGAGTTTTTGCCTATTTAACAATTATTTATTTATTTGAGTAGGTAATAGTTCATTGAATGTAAAATACAAAAAATCCAAATAGGTAGGTGTTCAGGGGAGTCTCCTTTCCACCCCAGCCTTTACCTTCCCATTTATTCTTCTCAGAGGGGTCACCTGTGGCCTGTGTCTGTGTTAGCTGTATTTGAGTGTCAGAGCAAATGCACTTTGTATCCTTCAGACAGTCCTCTGTGAGAACTTTCTGATGTTTGGGTAAATACGGGGTAGCAGTGTAGATCCAGAGTCAACTTTTCTATGTTGCTGAACAGATGTGTTAGTGGTGATGTGGGCTTTTGGTTCAGCAACTTTGGTTCTTGAGTTCTGCAAGGAAAGATTTCAGAGCTAAGAACTGTAATGCAAGAGCCGGTTTATGTAGCATGCAGAGCTCAAGTTCACTGGAAGAAAAGATTCAAGGGGGCTGCTCAGAGAGCTGCCTAGACTTTTTAGAGCAGGGGTGTCAAACTCGTTTTCACCGGGGGCCACATCAGCCTCACAGTTGCCTTCAAAGGGCTGAAATAATTTTATGACTGTATAAGTGCAACTACTCCTTAACTGTTCAGGAGTTGAAATTACATTCAGCCCTTTGAAGGCAACTGTGAGGCTGGTGTGGCCCCTGGTGAAAATGAGTTTGACACCCCTGTTCTAGAATCCTAGAGGCAGAAAAAGTGAGCCAGCTGGGCTGCATGGACTCAGGAAACAAGTTACAGAGGCAAAAGAGTGGCCCTTAGAGCTTAGGAGAAAGAAAGCAAAGATACATGCTTGAAGAAGGAAGGTGCAAGCATACTCTAAAGAGAGCCCTAGCACTGGGTTCTTTGTCTTAAGAGTTTTTATATGTTTTTTTTTTTAAGATTTTATTTATTTATTTTTTAGAGAGAGGGGAAGGGAGGGAGAAAGAGAGGGAGAGAAACAGCAATGTATGGTTGCCTGTCATGTGGCCCTCACTGGGGACCTGCCGTGCAACCCAGGCATGTGCCCTGACTGGGAATCAAACCGGGACCCTCTGGTTCCCAGCCCGCGCTCAATCCACTGAGCTACACCAGCCAGGGCAAGAGTTTTTATATGTTTTTATAGGCAGGAATTTTAGGGAAGATCCCAGGGGAGGATCACAATAGAATAGTCATCAACTTTCTAGGTGTGTTTTAATATGCTGATACATTGAAATGAGTGTATAGGGTCAGGGTCCTGTTCTCTACTGATTGGTCAGTGCTAGGGTAGGAGTCGCTGGCCATTTCATCTGGTCCCGATGCCAGCCATGGCTTCGCTTTATCTGGTTTTGCTGCTTTTCTGGGCCTGAAGATGGAATACAACTGAGGCCTAGATGTTATCTGTAGATTGACTA
The DNA here is from genome assembly GCA_004026765.1 of Micronycteris hirsuta. Classification (NCBI taxonomy): domain Eukaryota; kingdom Metazoa; phylum Chordata; class Mammalia; order Chiroptera; family Phyllostomidae; genus Micronycteris; species Micronycteris hirsuta. The sequence continues at coordinate 6,604 of PVJI01012353.1, read as the reverse complement.
AAACTCTGTCTCTGTGGTCAACAGACTTGAGGTTTTGTTCCTAAGGTTATTTGATGCTGATCAGAACCTCATTGTCCTGAGGACTTAATCCAAATCTGGGTGCTGATGAGGCCAGTTCGATTCAGCTATCTCAGTTTGCCCATTCCACTTGCCAAGGAATTTTCCTGGCTTTCTTACTATCCTGCCTCATATGTAGACCATTTTCATTTGCTTCAAATGAACAGTTCTCTTTTAAAGTAAATGTGAGAAGAAAGAAATCACAGTCTTTTGTTTACTGACTTACTGTTTGTGAGAGTGGTAGACTCTGAAAGCTGTCTGACTGGGATAAGCCACAGACACAGAAGGGAGATGGGTTCAAGGGCAGTCATTCTCAGGTTTTCAGTGAGTTTTCATGGTAGCAAGTAGAAAAAACTGGTCTTAAAGGCCCTAAATTTTGCCTTAGAATATAGCTGTAGTAATTTTAATCTAGGACATTTTAAAAGTGGACTTTACATAATCTTGGCTATGAAATAATCTTAGTGAAAACCTGCAGAATGTCTAATTTTGAGCAATTTAAATTCTTATAGTCTTCCAAGATTCACCCCAAAATGTCCTGAAATGTAGCCTGAGTAACCGGAGGCATGGACTTGTTAAGTAGGGGAGTTGAATGTTCTCTTTTAACAAGGTATTCTAACAACTATGATGATAATTAACAGGATATGTATGCTGATGAAGCATACACAGACTGTGGAAAGTGGAATGGAAAGCAGTGTGGTGTGAGATAAAGAACTCAGGATTTAGGTCAGATTTTGGGACATCGTGACCTTGAATAAACTTTACCCTCTGTGAACCTCAGCATCTTAACTTATCAAATGAGGCTAACTAATATTGGTCTTATAATAAATTATGTGGCATTTATAATCTGGAACACTGTAAAGTGTACACACATTAAAATATGTAAAGGATTGAAAATTACAAATACGTATATTAAAATATACTGAATGTATCATATAGGAAGGATACAAAGACAATGTAATATACTCTGTTGTCTGAGGTAGATTAAAAAAAAAGCACCTGCTTTCTATTCCAGGATGTGAAAGTAGTTGCAAAAGTGAAGCATTAATTTCTGACAAAGATGGGCTCTTAATCCAGGAAACGGAATATAACTAAACTACTTTGTAATTTCTTAATGATCTGCTCTAACTGGTTTGCCCTCATCTTGCATTTCCTCTGGGCCAAAATGTTTCTGTTCCTTGTTTTTCCTCATTATAACTAAGATGAGAGGGAACTTACATTGATTTGAGGTACAGAAAGTTGGGAGTTTTTGTTGTTGTTTATCACTCTCCTTTAGCCTCACAATTTCCACTGGATGGTTCTGAATATCTTGATATTCAGGTGAACTCATTAAAACCTTTTAACTTTCTTTCCTCCCCCCACCCCCACCCCGAGGTTTCCATTTCACCCCTGCAGATGTTTTTAAAAATGAGCTAAGTGAGAAAATGGGTGGGGTGGTTGTAGCACCAGTGAGAATGTACCATTCTGGAGTCCATGAGCCTGATGCTTCAAAAGGCCAGAGCTCACAATGGCAGAGTTTGCAGTAAGGAAGTTTACTGACTCAAAAGGCACCATATTGAGAAGATGGGGAGTTCCAATCCTCAAATCCATCTTAAGAAAGCAGAGAACTCAGGCTTCTTTTATGTCAAGGCAAGGGAAAATGGGCAGGGCTGTTTTTGTAAGAACTCAGGCCCCAAGCACAATTCCTCCAATGATGAACATGTCTAAAGCGGGAGCTATGAGCCTGAAGGCCATGGGAACAGCATAGGCTCAGACAGGATGGGGTCACACCAGCATTTCACTGTTACAGGAAGGGTGCTCTAGTGAGAGGTGGTGAGGAGACTAAGGGGTATCTCCACAGGCCGTATGTAAAAATTGAGTTTTACAAGCCATTTCTCAGTTTTTTTTTGAACCTTAGAGCATTTGTTTTCTGTCAGTTTGTTTTTATGTCAATATATTTTATATTGGCACAGCTAAGTGCAGAGTCTAAATGAACTGTATTAAAACTTTGCTTGCTTTTTATTATCCACAGCAAAGCTAATTTTGTCTATCCTCCTTTCAAAGGAGGATGTGCAGAACTCGTGTTTCTTGGCAGGCTCCAGCTGAAAATATTCCTTGAGCAGCTGTGTGTGCATGACCCTGGTGGGGCTGGGGAGTTCTGAGAAGACCAAGAGCCATCTTACTGTAGGGGGCTCACTTCCTTGTAGGAAACCGCCCTGAAATTTCAGTTGTTAATACTGAAAGCCATTTTACTAATAATTTAACTTGTGTTAGGATTAATAATAGCAGCTAAAATATATTGAGTGCTTTTATGTGCCAAGCCCTGTATGTGCTAAGATCTTTGCATATTTAATCCTTACAAGGCTGCCATCATTTTATGAACCATTTGCAAAAATTTATATAAAAGTAGTTTGATGTTTACTATTTAAACCAGGGTTGGGAGATCTTTCTCCTACCTTACTATAGTAAAAGGTTTAATCAAAAGCAAGTTGATGATAATGTATATCAGCTTTAAAATTAAACAACAAACCACAAATATAAACATTTACCTAACATTAAAATATTATATACAATATGGTATTATATTTTATTATATAAATGGTATGTTGCATTATAAAAACATTACAGTGTATTAAAATACACTGCAGGCCTATGTTATGGGATAACACACATAACAATGCTCTGTAGTTCTTGGTGTAGTTGAGATTAAAGTGAATGGAAATAAAAAATACATACGGAAGAGAAAACAAAGGGGAAGGGCATTTTTCTGTAGTAATGGAATTGGGATTGTTGTTGAGAACAGAAGAGAAGTAGAATGAAAGCAAAGGATAGAGAGGTGAGAGGGAGGTGGAACAAGAGGCTTAGAAGGCTTTTAAAGCAGATGAGGAGGTGTCACAGTTTGGGCTTCAGAGACACTGGCTCATAATGATTACTATGTTTTTCTACTGTCGAGCTGCTTACCCACTTACTACTTAACTCTCAGAGGCTTTCCATGGGACAGGAGTGGCACCTCTAATCCACATCTTTCTGTAGTGGGTGGAGTGCTGCCTGGCCCTCAGCAGTGTTCCAGTGAACTGCTAAAGGCAGATGTGTCTTTTGGGGCTCCCAGCATCCTGGGGCACACAGACACTACCTTTGTTGGTCCCCATGCACAATAAAAGTGGTAGTCAATACTGGACTTGGGCCCTAGGGGCACCATGGTAGGAGTGGGAGGCATCTGAGCAGGTGATAGCTGAGGGCAGTTTCTTTAAAAGAGGAGTAGGAATTAGCTGGCGACTAGAGCCTAGTGGGGAGGGGTCATGCAGTTAGAGGTATCTGCATAAGGAAAAGAAAGGCAAGGTGGTAAACAGCTGTAGTTTGTTCAAACAACTAAAGCAATTGAGTATATTTGGAGCATGTGTTACATGCAGTGTGAAAGGTCCTCTTGCAAAGGGATGTGTGTGATTTTAGTGATTCTATGTTTCCTTAGAAATAAAAATTTTATGTACAGTAATTGACAGTAAGCAGATCTAAATGAGTTTTTTTTACTAATTTTAACTCTTCTTGGGTTACATACCCTTTTGACTCAAGCCTGGATCTTTCCCCATAGCAAAGCATGAGGGCAGTAAGCGCGTGCACCTACATACATACACATACACAGGTACACACACGTTCACTTACACTCACATACACACCCTCACATACTGCTCCATATAATCTTAGAGGTTCACAGGTTTCCTGAAGCACGTGCATGTTCCTCAGATTAAGTTGGAATCTGTTTCATAACAACTTGAGCCAATGGAGATGATGTTTTTATTTAAAATGTTCAAAATAAATTGCCATAAATCTAGGAATTATAAAATGATTATAGGGTATTATTCTGTTTACAGAATTTTAAAACATCAACATATTTCTGAACCTTAAATACTATAAAATCAGAAATTAAAAATATTTAATGATGTCTTTTTAAGTAGTATATATTGTCCTCTTTAAAAAATCATTTTAATAATCCCGTCTTTTATTTTTATTTATATTGTCTTATCCTGAAATCATCAAGACAGTTTTATTAAATTTTCAAATATATACCAATGTAGAAATCATAGTACTATAATGAATCTCTACATACCTCTCACTTAGATGCTGCAATTATCAACTTGTAGCAAAATTTATTTTATGTATAGCTCTATATTTTTCCATGACCTTCTCCCCAACTTTTTTACAGTAAATTCTGGCATTATATTATTACAGGTGGTTGTATTTATTATAGTATACAGTAAGTCCTATATACTCTTAACATTGTTGATGGGTTTTGCAACTTTCAGTGAAAAGACCTATGACAAAACCAGTTTTAATATAGCTTAATTGATATAAACAAATTCCCACAGCATCTTACCAATGTTATAACAAAACAACTTTGAGATCATCATCAGGAGCCATTATTTTATTAAAGGTTGCAGTTTAGTAGAAGTGATAATTGGATTTTGTAATCCTTTTTCAGTGACTAACTGAAATGCTTCTAAAAAGAGAAGCTTGTAAATATTTGGTTACCATGAAGTTTAGGAAAGGCAAAATAAATGATCAATTCTTTATCTTTACCAGTTTTTATTTTTATTTTTACTTATTTATTTTTTTCATTTGTGAGCAATCTTACCTACTCAAAGCATTTTACTCATTTTTTTAACATTTTTTATTGTTGTTTTCTGCCTTTTCCCCCAATCCCTCCCCACCACTCAAGCCCTCCCCACCTCTCTACCCTGTTTCCACACCCCTTCACCCCTTGTTATTGTCCATGTGTCCTTTATAATTGTTCCTACAAACCCTTCACCCTTTTCCCACATTATCCCCTCTCCTCTCCCCTCTGGTCACTGTCAGCCTGTTCTTAATATCAGTGTCTTTGGTTATATTTTGCTTCCTTGTTCATTTTGTTGATAAGGTTGCTATTAAAGGTGATATCATATGGTATTTTTCTTTCACTGCCTGGCTTACTTCACTTAGCATAATGCTCTCCAGTTCCATCCATGCTGTTGCAAAGGGTAGGAGCTCCTTCTTTCTTTCTGCCCAATAGAATTCCATTGTGTAAATGTACCGTAGTTTTTTGATCCACTCATTTACTGATGTACACCTAGGTAGCTTTCAGCACCTGGCTACGGTAAATTGAGCTTCTATGAACATTGGGGTGCATGGGTTCTTTTGGATTGGTGTTTCAGGGTTCTTAGGATATAATCCTAGCGGTGAAATTGCCAGGTCAAAAGGCAGATCCATTTTTAGTTTTCTGAGGAAATTCTATACTGTTTTCCATAGTGGTTTCACCAGACTGTAATCCCACCAACAGTGCGCTAGGGTTCCCTTTTCTCCACACCCTCTCTAACATTTGTTGTTTGTTGCTTTGTTTATGATGGCCATTCCGACAGGTGTGAAGTGTTATCTCATCGTGGTTTTAATTTGCATGTCATTGGCAAATATGTTTTCCAATACATTTGGTTCTCTTTTCCTTTTAATGTTGTTTTCTTTAGCCATGCAGAAGCTTTTGTTTTGATAATATCCCATTTGTTTCTTCTTTCCTTTATGTCCTTTGTGTTAGAGGGCATATCAGTGAAAATATTGCTGCATGGAATATCTGAGATTTTCCTGCCTATGTTCTCCTCTAGGACTTTAATGGTGTCACAACTTATATTTAAATATTTTATCCACCTTGAATTTATTTTTGTGTATGGTGTAAGTTGGTGCTCGAGTTTCATTTTTTTTTTTGCATGTAGCTGTCCAACTCCCAACACCATTTGTTGAAGAGGCTATTTTTACTCTATTTTATGATGCTGCTCCCTTTGTCAAATATTAATTGACCATAGAGACTTGGGTTTATTTCTGGGCTCTCTATTCTTTTCCACTGGTCTATGTGTCTGTTCTTATGCTAGTATCAGGCTGTTTTGGTTACAGTGGCCTTGTAATACAGTTTAATATCAGGTATTGTGATCCCTCCTTTGTTCTTCTTCCTCAAAATTGCAGCAGCTATTTGGGGTTGTTTATGGTTCCATATAAATTTTTGAAGTGTTTGTTCCATATCTGTGAAATATGCCATTGATACTTTAATAGGTATTGTGTTGAATCTATAAAGCACTTTGTGTAGTATGGCCATTTTGATGATGTTAATTCTTCCAATCCATGAGCATGGTATGTGCTTCCATTTGTTTGTGTCTTCCTTAATTTCTTTCCTCAGTGGTATATAGTTTTCTGAGTTCAGATCTTTTTACTTCCTTGGTTAGGTTTATTCCTAGGTACTTTGTTTTTCTTGTTGCTATATCAAGTGGGATTTTTTTCCTGATTTCTGTTTCTGATGTTTCATTGTTGGTATACAGAAATGCCTTTGATTTCTGAATATTGACTTTGTATCCCACTGTTTTGCCAAATTCATTTATTAGGTTGAGTAGTTTTTTGGTGGAATCTATAGGATTTTCTATGTACGCTATCATGTCATCTGCAAACAGTGACAGTTTTGTTTCCTCTTTTCCAGTTTGGATGCCTTTTATTTCCTTTTCTTGTCTGATTGCTCTGGCTAGGACTTCCAATACTATGTTGAATAGAAGTGGTGAAAGTG
>PVJI01012352.1:0-51988 GCA_004026765.1 Micronycteris hirsuta | reverse complement strand
TTGGACGTTTACAGATGTCCTGGAGGTTTCTGAGCCCCTCCTCCATTTTTTGAATTCTTGTTGCTTCCTTCTTTTCTGGTTGGATGTTTTTTTCTTTCTGCTGGTCCACTCTGTTGATTTGAGTCCCAGTTTCCTTATCTCTATTGGTTCCCTGCAGATCTCTCCTCATTTGTTCAAGCAAGTTCGTTAATTTTTCATCAAATTCTGAAAGCATCCTTATTACCAAGGATTTGAACTGTGCGTCTGATAGGTTGGCTATCTCTTGGTCGGTTAGCTCTGGGGTTTTGATCTGTCCCTTTCTTTGGGCCATTTTTTTCCCCCTCGGTGAACCTGTTACTGTAAGGGGGGCGGAGTCTTGGGGATCCCCTGTGCAGGGAAGTTCCCGGTAGTTGTGCTGGGACTGAAGCCTCTGGGGGTGGGGCCTGAGCACACAGTGGCGCCTTCTCCGCTCTCCGCACCCACACCGCCTCCTGCAAGCACTTCGGGCCCCTCTGCGCTGACTCCGGGGGTCGCTCCGGGGTCGGTGGACGAGCTGCCCAGCTCCAATCCCCCGAGGGTCTCCCCAGCGAACTTTCCTATGAGGCCAGGCGTTCCTCCGGTTGCGGGCTCCACCCCTCACTTGCTCACAATCTGCGCCGTTGATTTGCGCCCTGCTTTCTTTCAGGTTCTCTCTGCACACGAATGCAGACCTGCTGAGTCCACCGGTCTCTCAGCCCTGCTAAGTCCGGATGAGCCGGGCGCAGACCGAGCTTCAGTCGGTCCCCATCTGGGTATGCTTCAGCCCCGCGGGGACCGCCCCTCCAACCACGGACCTGCCGTCTGCTCACCTGCTCGCCGCGGGGTCGCCGAGAGCTCTCCCTTCGCTCTGCACCTTCTGGCTCACCAAACTAGATGAATGTATCTTCTTTAATTCCTTTGTTGTCGGATTTCCTCTCAATATGATTTTCTGTCAGATCTGGCTGTGTTTGGATGTGTATATTTCTTTTTTTCCCCCTTGTTTGGTTGTGCGAGGCGGTATGGTGCATTCACCTATGCCGCCATCTTAGGAAGTCGAGAGAGCTCCCATACTATTCTTAACCTCCCCCTGTCTATTTTGTACCTACCATTTATGCTTCTTATTCCCTGTACCTTTTCCCCCATTCTCCCCCTTCTTTATCCCTGCCGATAACCCTCCATGTGATCTCTATTTCTGTGATTCTATTCCTGTTCTAGTTGTTTGCTTAGTTCGTTTTTGTTTTTGTTTCAGATTTAGTTGTTGATAGTTGTGAGTTTGTTGTCATTTTACTGTTCATATTTTTAATCTTCTATTTTTTCTTAGATAAGTCCCTTTAACATATAATAAGGGCTTGGTGATGATGAACTCCTTTAATTTGACCTTATCTGGGAAGCACTCTATCTGCCCTTTCTTTTTAAATGATAGCTTTACTGGATAGAGTAATCTTGGATGTAGGTCCTTGCCTTTCATGACTTGGAATACTTCTTTCTAGCCCCTTCTTGCCTGCAAGATTTCTTTTGAGAAATCAACTGATAGTTTTATGGGAACTCCTTTGTAAGTAACCGTCTCCTTTTCTCTTGCTGCTTTTAAGATTCTCTCCTTATCTTTAATCTTCACTAATCTAATTATGATGTGCCTTGGTGTGTGCTTTCTTGGGTCCAACTTCTTTGGGACTCTCTTGAGCTTCCTGGACTTCCTGAAAGTCTATTTTATTTGCCAGATTGGGGAAGTTCTCCTTCATTATTAGTTTAAAATAATGTATTGCTCTTCCTCTTCTCCTTCTGGCACCCCTAAGATTCAGATGTCGGAACATTTAAAGTTGTCCTGGAGTTTCCTAAGCCTCTCCTCGTGTTTTTGAATTCTTGTTTCTTCATTCTCTTCTGGTTGAGTGTTTCTTCTTCCTTCTGCTCCAAACCGTTGATTTGAGTACCGGTTTCTGTCCTGTCACTGTTGGTTCCCTGTACATTTTCCTTTATTTCACTTTGCATAGCCTTCACTTTTTCCTCCATTTTGTGACCATACTCAACCATTTCTGTGAGCATCCTGATTACCAGTGTTTTGAACTCTGCATCTGAGTAAGTTGGCTATCTCTTCATCACTTAGTTGTATTTTTTCTGGAGCTTTGATCTGTTCTTTCATTTGGGCCATACTTTTTCTCTGGGCACTCCTGTTATGTAGTAAGGGATGGAGCCTTAGGTATTCGCCAGGGTGGGGCAACCCACACTGCTGCGTTGTGGTGCTGTGTGTGAGGGAGGAGTCCCAGAGGGGACAATGTGGGTTGTTCAACTCTTCACTGACTTTCAGTCACTTCCCCTGCTACCCAGAAGCAAATTGGGCCCTTCTGGTGCTGATTCCCAGGTGGGTGGGTTTGTGTATGTTCTAACAACCTATGAGTCTCTCCAACAAACTCTCCTGTGAGGCTGGGAGTTTCTCCCACCACCGCAAACCCCACAGGTTTTTTTGGTCAGAGGTTTTGAAGCTTTATTTTCCTGTACTGGAACCCTGGGTTGTATGGTCTGTCTCACTCCCCAGTTGTTCCTCCTAGTTTATCCACATGCAAATGTGGGACTGCCCATTCCACCAGCGGCCACCTTGCCACAAGTCCTCTCCACCCCGGCCTTCCATCCCCACCCCTCCACTGATCTGGGTGAATATTTCTTCTTTAATTCCTTGGTTGTTGGACTTCCATACAGTTTGATTTTCTAGCAGTTCTAGTTATTTTTTGTTTTTAAACTTGTTGTTGTCCTTCTTTTGATTGTGCGAGGAGGCAAAGTGTATCTACCTACACCTCCATCTTGACTAGAAGTCTGTATGTGCTATCTTTAAATTATATTAATAACATTAGAAAAATTCATAGAATAGTAACTTATGTCTATTTCTCATATCATGCAGGAAAATAAAGTATGAGTATTAAAAATCACAGCATGAAAATTAAACCCATTCTTTTTTTTCTAACTTAGTATATTGAGGAAATTAACCCTTTTACACAATTAACCCTTTTGTGTTATATATATATTTATGTAGACACATAAATATATAGAGATTAACTTTTATTATTATATTATGTTATGTTATATAGGAGTGGGCAAAAGTAAGTTTGCAAGTATGCAAAACACAGAGATTATTCTTGTATTATTATTTCTTAATCAACATTGTATTATTTATTACAAACAACCATAAACCTACTTTTTGCCAACTCCTGTATTATATTATATGTAATATGCATATTCTCTCTATGTTTTCCAAATTGGGTTAGGGGCTTATTTTTCCCTGAAAAGGCTATTTTATTTCATCTTTTATTGGGGTGGCATTGGTTCACAAAACCATACAGGTTTCAACAAACTCAAATTTATTGAGAATTCTGTATCATGTTTAGAAAGTCATTCCCCACTCTCAAGGCATACAGAAGCTAACCACCATTTTGCTCTAGTTCTCACATGGTTTCATTTTATACATTTATCCCTTTTAGTTACTGGCTGCGTTCTCCTGATGACCAGAGATGGGAGGACACGATCAATTCTGAAGGACGCCACTGTGAGGATGCGTACCAGCTTGCTACTTTTCATAATATACAGCTCAGATTTCCCTCCTGTCACACTTTCTCATATTTTGATGTATTCCTCCATTTTGAACAAGTAATTCACTGTGAAATTAGTTACTGACCATCTCTCTTCCAATAATCTGACCTTGCCAGCACTCTGACCCCCTCTGTCTGGTTCACAGGTGGGTGTCCAAGACCTGGAAAAATCTAGGGGTTCAAACAGACATTTGGCCCTGGGTGGTATAGCTCAGTGGATTGAGCATGGGCCTGTGAAGCAAAGGGTTGCTGGTTCGATTCCCAGTCAGGGCACATGCCTGGGTTGCAGGCAGGGCCCCAGTAGAGGGTGTGCAGAAGGCAACCACACATTGATGTTTCTCACCCTCTCTTTCTCCCTCTGTCTCCCCCTCTTCCTCTCTCTAAAAATAAAATAAATAAAATCTTTTTAAAAAATAGACATTTGCTGGATGATTGGCTGAAAGACAGAAAGAGATTCCCATATATGGAGATCCTGAGAGGGGAAGTGGTGTGCCCCTTCCCTGGCACACCCAGCCTACGTGACCCATGGGGCTGACTCAGGATGGGAAGCTGGGTTTCCACCCTGTCTCTCCAGGATAGAGGTCACGCCTGGTAGGCACAAGCTCAGGGCTGAGTGGCATCTCAGATCTGGTCTCAGTTGTCTGCAGGGAAACAGGAGCCCTTGAGAGCACTGGGAAGGAGCCTCTGGCCTTCCTCTGAGCCCGGGGATGAGGAAGCCTCCATCTGCCCACACCATGTGGGTCTGTGTGCTCTGCCAAGTCCTATGGCGTTTCCCATCTGCACAGCCTTGTCCAGCGGGGGGCAGCATCATGACCATCATGTCTGCTGCTTTTCTCTGCCTCGGTGAGTTGTGGGCAGAAAGAGATGAGCACCTATGCAAGAGGTGATCTCTCGTAAGACCCCATGAACTGGAAGTCTCGGGGAAGGTGGAATCTGCTCAGGAATCGGTGGTCTCTTACTGGATCTCTCTTCCAGGCCTGTGTCTGGACCAGAAGACCTACCTGCACACAGGTGAGTCTATCCCCAGGTCTCCCAGGTCCTGCCTCCTCCTTGGGAACAATGTGGGACACCCACCCCCGCTCCCAGGGTATCTGGAAGATAGAGGGAGGAGAGGAATTCTAAACTGATGAATAGGGAACATGTGTGAGGAGCCCAGAGGTTGAGAGCTAGGGGAAACTGAGGCACAGAGAAGATAGGGACTGCAACCTCTGCCTCTATTCTAGAGGCACTGCCCAAACCCACCATCTGGGCAGAGCCAAGCTCTATCATCGCTCAGGGGAGGCCTGTGAGCATCTGGTGTCAGGGATCTAAGGAAGCTGACGGGTACTACCTGCACCAGGAGTTGAGCCTGCAGCCTGGGAGAAACAAGTTTCCACAGAGACCCAGAGACAAGGTCAAGTTCCACATCCCGCTCATGACCCAAGACCTTGCCGGGAGATACCACTGCAGGTATCAAAGCCAAGCAAGCTGGTCAGTTCCCAGCAAGCCTCTGAACTTGGTGGTCACAGGTGAGAAGACATTTTCTTGGGCACAGGCGAGGTGGCTGTGCCCTGGGAGGGGCCACTCTTTCCACAGCCAAGTCCTGTTGACAGTGTGGGGGTGATGGCCCTCTCTTTTGCTCCCCACTTTTATTATGGTTAAGAACTTGCTTAACAGAGATGTGTGCAACATAGTGATTAGACATGTATATGACTTACAAAGTGATCCCCCATTAAGTCTAGTGCCCACCCGGCAGCATCCATAGTTATTACAATATTATTGACTATAGTCCCTATGCTGTACTTTACTTTACATCCTGGTGACTATTTTGTAACTGCCAATGTGTACTTCTTAATCCATTTACCTTTAAAAAAAATTTTTTTTATTTATTTCTTTTTTAGACAAAGGGGAAGGGAAGGAGAAAGAGAAGGAAAGAAACATTAATGGGTGGTTGCCTCTTGTGCTCCCCCTACTGGGGACCTGGCCCGCAACCCAGGCATGTGCCCTGACTGGGAATCGAACCAGTGACTCTTTCTTTCACAGGCTGGCACTCAATTCACTGAGCCACATCAGCCTGGGTCCAATCTGTTAAATTTTAAAGTGCACAATACAGTATTGTTAGTTATTGTCATGATATTGTCCAGTAAATGTCCAGAACTTAACCATCTTGCAAAACTGAAACTCTATATCCATTAAACTCCCCACTTGCTCCTCCTCCCAGTCCCCGCTGACCACCATTCTGCTCTCTGCTTCACTAATCATCTGAGTGGAATGATGCAGTCTTTGCCCTCCCGTGACTGGCCCATTTCACTTAGCACAATGTCCTCAAGTATCGTCTCCTCTTTGGACACTTCTGGCTTGTTCTGTCCCAGGAATGTTCGACCCGCCCAGCCTCTCAGCCTTGTCAGCCCCCATCGTGACCTCAGGAGACAGTGTGACCCTGCATTGTGGCTCGTGGCAGGCATTCGACTGGTTTTTTTTGTTTAACGAAGGAGGAAAGGGCCACTTCAAAAGCCTGGCCTCACAGCGCCAAGCTGATGGGTGGTCCTGGGCCCTTTTCGCTATGGGGCCTGTGAGCCCAAGTCACAGGTGGATGTACAGGTGCTACGGCGCTTTCTCGGGTTCTCCTTATGTGTGGTCTTCCTCTAGCAACATGCTGGAGCTCCTGATTTCAGGTGAGAAACTCACAGCATTCTCTCAGAACTCCCTGGCTCTCCAGACAGGTGGGGCGGAGCCTCATCTCGGGTGGAGCACTGGGTAGGATGGGGTTGCAGCAAGAGAACTCGAGGCTCCAGCAGCCAGTGACACCCCAGACTCTGCAGTGGGGAAGCCCAGGAGGGAGGGGGGTGTAGGCAGCCTGAGCCTCTTACAACACAGCCTCCCTTTCCTCCAGGTGCGTCTAGGAAACCGTCCCTCTCCGTCCTGCCAGGTCCCGTGGTGGCCCCAGGAGACGTAGCGATCCTCCAGTGTCGCTCTGATGTTGCCTATGACAGATTCGCTCTGTCCAAAGATGGGGAACAGGAGCTCCCCCGGCAACTTGGTCGGAAGCCCCAGGCTGGGCTCTCGCAGACCGACTTCCCCCTGGGCCCGGTGAGCGGCTCCCACGGGGGCCGGTACAGGTGCTACGGTGGACACAGCCTCTCCTCTGAGTGGTCAGCCCCCAGTGACCCCCTGGACATCCTGGTGGCAGGTGAGGAACCTCTCCCCAGTTCACACTCAGGGTGGTATCTCAGTTGAGGTCCAGGGACGGGTGGACAAGGACGAAGCAGCTCCTAACACTGTGGTCTTCTCTCTCTCAGCCTTGCTCCCTCAGAAGACGTCACCTACTCTGTCAGCCCAGCCGAGCCCCACCGTGGCCCTAGGAGAGAATGTGACTCTGAGGTGTCAGTCTGGGAGCTTGTTTGATGCATTTCTTCTGCTCAAGGAAGGGGTAGTCAGTCCCCCTCTGCACATCAAGGCTCAGTCCCAAGATGGAGTGTTTCAGGCAAACTTCCCCATGAGCCCCACCACTCTGGACCATGGGGGCACTTACAGGTGCTATGGGTCACTCAGCAGTGCTCCCTTCCTGTTGTCATATCCCAGCAACCCCCTGGAGCTCAAGGTGGAAGGTGAGGAGCTATCTGTGGTGTTTTCCTCCCTTTCCATCTACTGTGGTGTCTGGATGAGCTTGCAGTCAACCACCTTCCTCCATGCACCATGTCTGTCTGTCTGTCTTTCTGTCTTTCCCTCCTCCACTTTCTTCTGAGTCCAGATACTGCCATCTGCTACTGGGTGCTCTTTCCTGTGTAGGGAATGCATCATCATTGAAAAAACCAAAGAGGCCTTTATTCTTCCCCTTCTTCTCCTCCCCACCCTCCTCCTCCTCCTCCTCCTTCTTCAATGGCAATGCATGGACATGACACAAACCTGAAATTGTTTCCAAGTGGTGAACAGGGAGTATAGCACCTTCCACTCTCTGTCAGGATTGGCTCCATCCTTCAGTTTCCCCACCAGCATCAGCCACTGGCCACACTCTTCTACCTCTTGGAAATATTCAAGATCCTATAATAGATCCTATAAACACAGCTCTGTGTGTAGACGAAGGCTGGCATTTTATAGACACTGTTCTGAACTGCTCTATGTTTAAAAAATGAGTTAATACAGTTTAAAGAATGGTCTGGCATCCATACATATCAATCCACTTTAGATTTTTTTTAAACAATGTTTATGTATTTATTTTTAGACACAGGGGAAAGGAAGGAGAAAGAGAGGAAGAGAAACATCAATGTGTGGTTGCTTCTCACACACCCCCTACTGGGGATCTGGCCTGCAACCCAGGCATGTGCCCTGACTGGGAGTCAAGCCAGCAACCCTTTGGTTTGCAGGCCAGCACTCAATCCACTGAGCTACACCAGCCAGGACCACTTGAGACTTTTTAATGGCTGTCTATTCTGCTTGGAAGTAGCAGGTTGCATTTATCCAGTGCCCTAAAATTTGGCATTTTGTTTGTTTCCAACCATTTTATATTGCAAACCACCCTGCAGTGAATGTTGTTGTACATACATAAAACACAGGCATATGTAGAAACAATGATTCCTTACATTGTGGTTAAATTTTTAGAGTAAAACAGCTTAGGCAGAGGACACAGGCACTTGTTATGTGATAAATGTCAACAGTCTCTTCACATGGCTCATTCTTTTTACTCTTCAGGTTCTGATTTAAAAATCTGTCCCCACATTGGCTGGGGACCCTGTATACTCTTAACATCTTTCATCGTTTTTAAAATGTTTAACCAATTCTTACTGTATTGTATATTTTCACAATCATAGATCTGACTTATCTGTTACACATTTTACTTAATAATATTAATTTTCTTTATCATCTGTACCAATACACACATAGGTATGCATGTGCCCACATACTTATGTATATGTTAATATACATGTTTCCTCATATTTATACATACAAAATATATTATATAATGCATATATAATATACATATGTGTATAAGTACACATATTATATACATATTTGTGTATAAATATATATCATGTGTCAATGTACATATATAATATACATAATATATATACATGTATATAGATACATATACATAAATCTATCTATTTCTAGATAGCCCATAACACTTTAGAGAGTGAATGAATGAATAACGTATAAATGAAATAACAGAAGAAAATCAGTTGCAGGCAGTTACTGCAGACTCAGGAGTGGAGAGAGCTGGTTGAGTTTGGGCAAAGAGTGGTGGCCCTAGGTTTTCACGCCTTTTCTCCCTGATACTCAGCAACCCCTGGGTACCAACCTCTCATTCATGGACCCAGGACTCTCATCTGAGGATTAACTCAAGACTCTAATTTTCAGGAGATTAAGTCTAGATTGGACTAACTCACCAGAATGATACGAGACCACAGGAAAAGCTAAACTTCAAGAGCTTTTGAACATGTTCATTTTTAGCTTGTGGCATGGGGTGTGGGCAAACCCTTTTTGTTTTTAAGACCTGAAAGTTAAGTCTAAGTGTAAGGAAATCAGAGACAGGAGGGTTGCCTCCTCACCTAGAGCGGTGGAAGGTATCATGGTGGAAGCAGATGAAAATGCGCGTGAGCAAGGAGATATAAGACAGATCCTTGAGTGAATGCAAGGTTGGCAGGCGTCTGGCTCCTCACCCTCTCTGATTTCCTGATTCTCAGGGGCTCCTGTTACTATCACCCCATCAGTGCTGACCCCAAACACCACAAGTGGTAAGTAACTGAACCTGTTTGACTTGGGGACTGGGATGTTCAAGGGAACGGGAATCTAAAACATCTGCTCTGGCTGCCATTTTGAGTGTGACCTGACTAACCCACCACAACATTTTCCTCCCTGTCCCCAGGCACTCCACGTCCAGATTACACAGTGGAGAATCTCATCCGCATAGGTTTGTCTGCATTGATCCTGGTGGTGCTAGGGGTGTTGGTGTATCAGGAGTGGCACAGTCAAAGAGAGTTCCCAAAGGTAAACTGAAGATGAAGCACACGCATGCCTCAGGATTTGCAAGAGACTTAAATCAAAATCATGCATGCAAGGTGTGTGTGACAAAGAAGGTTCTGAAAGTTGGAGCCACAAACAGTGTGAACTTGGTGCTGAGGACCTAAAAAATCAATATGCTGTGATTAGTGCTGGAGGCAATGACAGGGGCTGTGGTTGTTCCTTGGGGAAGGCTCCTCCATCACAAACGTTGCCCTTACCTTGCTATCTCCTTAGTTTTTGGCTTCTCTCATTCCGCCATCTCAATGATGCAATGCTATGTCCACATGAAGATATTGTGCCCATTACTTCACTCTGTCTCATGCTCCGTTCCTACACTATGTTGTGAATATCTTGTTTATAACATCCATATTCCCTACTGTGAGTTACTCTGTGCCTGCAATTCTAAGTGCAGAGACTCAGGTAACATGGTTGAGTAATTAAGTCGATGGACTCAAATACACATCCAGCTTGGAAGGTGCAAGCTCAGGATGTTATCCCAGCACTGTGTCTGGATTCTGCAAGCTCCTTTCTCTTCGCCAGGTGCCTCCTATGTGGCTTCTCCTGCAACATCTGCACTTGGAGTCCACACTCTCCTGCATGGCCCCATGCAAGTGACAGCTCATCTGTGAGCATCTCATGTCTCCCGAGTGACTGGTAGTGATGATGGCTCCTTCAGGGCTGTGGTGCCAATTAAATGAGATTATGAGTTCTGAGATGATAAATACGTGTTTGTCATTTTGTTTGTTTTCATTTTGACATTAATTGTTGGAGAGAGGGTGGAGCAAGTAGCATCTCACACACTACTTGGTAAGTGTACAAATGCCAATTTGGAGAATTTTCTGGGTCAGGGCAAATGACGGGCAGCTATGATAAGCTGTCTTACACCTGGAGATATGCCCTAGAGAACCCCTTGCACATCTGCTCAAAGATACAGTCATGGAAAATAGGAGAAGAGCATAGTTCCCATTAGCCCAAAACTGTAAGCAGGCTTCTCAATAAAACATGAAAATATAGAGAGGTCACAGCGCAACACCAGCACACAACAGCAGGATAGTGTCCCAACAGATGTTACACTGGAAACCATAGGGGAAACATCAGATTGTCTGAAACATCAACCCAGGCTCAGATCCAGGGAGGAATCCAGGAACCTGACTGGACTTTTAACACCAGATGAGAGGGGTTTGGATATGATGGGCTTCCGACCTTTCAGCCCGCATAAGACGGGTCACTGTTCCAGAGTGATCAAGCACTTCACCTCTGTAGTGTGATGTTGTATATTAAAACCCAGGTGCAATGGTAATGCTCTGTGTAACTCTGAGAAAGGTCTTTAAATTCCATATCTCAAGTTCAACATGCCTAAAATTGGGAGAGTAGGAGTGCCAATCCCACTAGCTTGCTGGGAGCTTTGAATGGGTAATGTATCTAAACTACTTACAACAAGGGTCAGTGCCTTTATCGGTAAAGGGCCAAACACTCAATATTTTTGGCTTTGTGGGCCTTAAGATCTCTGTTTCAGTGACTCAATTCTACCATTGTAATGTGAAAGCAGCTATGGGAAATAGGTAAATGAACAATGTTGTGTTTCAATGAAACTTTATTTATGAAAAAAGAATGAGAGGGTAGACTTAGCCCACTGGCCTTAGTTTTCAAACCCCTGGCTTAGAAAGAGTAGAGCCTGGCATATGAGTTTTACTCAGGATATATTAATTATACCCATTATCATCATCACTATTACCATTATCTCCATCATCATCATTATTATCACCATCATCCTCACCATCATCACCACTATGGTCACCATCATCACCATCATAATCAACATCACCCGTGGATGGTAAGTTGAAGCTCAGATGTTGATGCTGAGAACAGACTAGATGATACCTACAACCAGCTGATCTATTTTTTACTTTTTAAAAAAGCTTTTATTTATTTATTTTTAGAGAGCGGGGAAGGGAAGGAGAAAGAGAGGAAGAGAAACATCAATGTGTGGTTGCCTCTCATGCGCCCCCTACTGGGGACCCAGCGCACAACCCAGACAATGTGCCCTGACTGGGAATTGAACTGGCAACCCTTCGGTTGGCAAGCTGGCTTCCAATCCACTGAGCCACACCAGCCAGGGCTGTCTTGGAAACTCTTTAAAAACATAAAGTAAAACAGGATATCCCTAGGCCTTATAAATTTTGAAAAACTATAATATAGGAAAATAAATAGGATTTTTCTATTACAGACCTTATAGGAAGCAGTATATGCAAAGATTCAAATTGATAGAATAATATCAAGGGTACAGAAATTTAACATTTAAGTTTGGCTGCAGAGTGTGGGAAAAGAAGAAGGTGATGAGAGCTGAGATGGGAGTTAGCAATGGGAGCAAAAAAGTCACGGTGCAGTGAGAGGCCCAAACCCATACACAGGTGATGGGCTAGGCTCAAGTGGGAGAGGATAATGGGGAGAAGGAGGGAGGGGTTTTCAGGAACAACTATAAAGGACACATGGAAAAAGCCAAGGGGGCTGGAATCAGGGGAGGGAGGTGGGGATGGGGGGGGGGTAGTAGTGAGGGGTAAATGCAGATAACTGTACTTGAACAACAATAAAATAATAAAAAATAAAATAAAATAAATAGTAAACAAATGAACAAACAAAAAAGAAAACTCCTACAGTCAAAAATCAAGGGCACTGGTCACTACCTCAAATTCAGAACTGAGCAAAAGGAATACTTAGATGCATCTAACATGATGGATTCTTCTCAGCTAACAAGTTGTGACTTGACATGCTGATAAATTCCAGAATCCTATCCAAAGTCCAAAGGCATGAAAAAAAAGTGGTCATAGAAAGAGATGGAAAGACAAGTGTGTGTGTGTGTGTGTGTGTGTGTGTGTGTGTGTGTGTGTGTGTGTGTGTGTGTGTGTGTGGAGCAAAGTCAGTTATAGTTGCTCTCACATCCTCTGAAGCTATGCTGGGTATTAGAAAATCGGCACCTTCCATGCTGTCGCAAAGGATAGGAGCTCCTTCTTTCTTTCTGCTGTGTAGTATTCCGTTGTGTAAATGTACCATAGTTTTTTGATCCATTCATTGTGCTAAGTGAAATAAGCCAGGTGGTGAAAGACAAATACCATGTGATCTCAGCTATAAATGGAACCTAATCAGCAAAACAAACAAGCAAGCAAAATATAACCAGAGACATTGAAATTAAGAACAAACTGACAGTAACCAGAGGGGAGGTGGGAGGGGATAATGGGGGGAAAAGGGGTGAGGGTTTTCAGGAACAACTATAAATGACACATGTAGAAAACCAAGGGGGGTGTGGAATCAGGGGAGGGAGGTGGGGATGGCTGGGGTGAGGGGGAGTGTGGGGGCCAGGAATGGAGACAACTGTACTTGAACAACAATTTTTTTTAAAGTTTAAAAAAAAAAAGAAAATTGGCACCTTAAATCCTTAAAAGGCAAACAAAGTCTCTGAATTCAAGAGAACTCTCCACCTGACATAAAGATCCCAGGGAGTCCTTGAGGCTTTTCAGTGGATTCTGTTATTAGATTGTGATATGAAAAAGAAAATGAGGAAGTAAAGAGAGGCATTGCTGACTCAACGACTGTTTTAAAGAAGAGAAAGAACCCAATGAATTCAATAAAAAATGTTTTAAAAAGTTAAACAATCACAGTTCTTAACACAGTAGCTCTCTAATGATAGAAATCACCTCTGAACCATCTGCAGGTAGCTGACTGAGTGAGACAGAGCAAGAATAGGACATTGGTTTTTGACTGGACCTTCTAGCATATATTAAGGGACAGCAGAGACTTCAGATAAGAGCAGCCTGCAGAGTACATAGTTAGCTATGATATGGAAAGAAGCATGTGAGAATTTTCTGGAAGCCCAAGGGAAAGAAAGGGTCAAAATCAAAGGACCAGCTGCCCTAACATGTAGAGATGTTTTTCCACTGCTCAAAACAGTTTTTGAACTTGTTGATTTTGATGCTTTTAGTGCTTCTGCCCATTTTTTGTTTTAGCTCTTCCACATTGGCAAAACATTGCCCTTTGAGGCCTTTTTTCATCCAGACAAACAAACAAACAAAAACTCGCTCAGGGCCCGGCTGGTGTAGCTCAGTGGATTGAGCGCGGGCTGGGAACCAGAGGGTCCTGGTTTGATTCCCAGTCAGGGCACATGCCTGGGTTGCGGGCCAGGTCCCCAGTGAGGGCCATGTGAGAGGCAACCATACAGTGCTCTTTCTCCTTCCTTTCTCCTCTCTCTGAAAATAAATAAATAAAATCTTTAAAAAAAAAACTCGCTCAGGTTGAGATCAGGTGAATAGAGAGGGTGGGGCACTAGGGTCATGCTGTTTTTGGTCAAGAACTGCTGGACACTAAGTGCCATGTGGGCAGGTGGCAAATGTGTTGAGTCTTCAAAACAAATTCACTGAAGCTGAGCACACCTCTCACAACAATGCCAGCTGGTGCACTGGTACAGATGGGTTCCTAGAATGCTCACCTAGCAGGAGAAGCCTGTACTACAAGGGGCACACCCTCCAGAAGATAATTCCTGTTTTGGGGGTTCCTCCCTCATGCCATAACTCCTTTGTAATTAAAACAATTTGATGTGGACATAATAGACAAGGACAATGTAATATAAAGTTCAGATGTATGTTCAAGTATGGAAATTTTGTGCATAATTGTGATGGAATATTAAATCACTGGACAAAGATGGACTTGGGGGAAAGAGGATGAAATTAGAACCATACTTCTAAATGTAAAATAGGTAAATAAATGACCAACAGAAGCCTATGAAAGAAACATGAGTTTCAAAACATAATTCAGTTATATTTCCATATCTCAATAAAGCTGAAAAATAAATGTTTACATTAAAAAATAGCATACAATTAAAAATCCAGATGCCGCAGCAAAAATGATTAGAAATTGGACTTAATTAGAATAAAAGAAAACATATCTGTGCATGGCACAAAAATAAGAAAGATCAAAACACAAATTTTTAAAAAACTAGTATAGTTTTTAACTGGCTGGTGGCTCAGTGGACTGAGCGCTGGCCTACAAACTGAAGGGTCACCGGTTCGATTCCCAGTCAGGGCTCATGCCTGGGTTTCAGGCCAGGTCCCCAGTAGGGGGCACAAGAGAGGCAACCGCACCCTAATGTTTCTCTCCCTCTCTTTCTCCCTTCCTTCCCCTCTAAAAATAAATAAATAAAGTCTTTAAAATTGAGTTTTATATATTCTTAGTGTTTTCTCAGAAACCTTAGTCCCTTCAGTGACTCTGTAAATAGTCTTTCACACCAGTACGTGGCATTCTGAGGGCGTCTCTTTGATGTCCATTCCCGTGGGACACACTCACCTCCCACACACCCAGTTGTCCATAGAGAGTTTTTCCCAAGGCTCTCCTCATATTCACACCCGAAAGGGCTAAAGTGCCTGCCCTATGGTGTGTACTCCCTAAACTTAGCATCTACCTGTGTGGTGCCTGGCAGGGATAGCTCCAAGGTGAGCCTCACATTCACACCTGGACAAACACCCATGTCAGACTAGACTAGATGGAATCTGCTTCACACACACACAGGGCACGTGGCTCAGTGCTGACCACGTGTGTCAGTGGGCAGAGATATTCCAGGGCCTGTAACCTAATCATGGGGAGGGAGAAACACTGCTTCCAATGCTCTTCTCATTCCAAATCCCCTCCCTGTGTGTGAGGACTCCGATCACCCCTTTCTTGTCCCAGGCCGTGGAAACTACTCATCTCTGGTCTGTTTCATTTGTTGTTGATGCCTCTGATATTGGGAACTTTTGCTTCTCTTTGCCTGCACGAGTGTGGTGCATATTTCAGAAATTAGGAGCAGATGGGGACTCCCGAGGGGGCATATCCATTGTCCACCTTGACTGCGGAGTCACAAACGTTGATGTGTTCACGTCTCAGTGTTACAGAACAGACAGGGGAGGGGTGAATGATATGAAAGACCCCCCCTCTGTTTTTCTACGGGGGTTCCTCCCCCATACCAGGTTCACTTTGCCCGCTGCCAGAGGAAAGACGTAAAAGGAAAGCAATTATTATTTATTTGGAAGTTGTACAGACTAAAGTTCTTTAGAATACGCATAAACACACACAGTCCTTCCATCTCCCTCTGCCCCATCTGGGGTACCGTATCTCAGGCAGGCTCCTGGCACCATCCACGTGGCAAAAAGGGAACACTTCCAAAGCCACGTGGTCCTGACTCTCAGCCAAGGTACGTGGTCCCCATTCCGCTGAAACTGCGTGGTCCCAACAAGACGCCCAATCCGTGTGGTCCCAAAAAGAGACCCCAAATGGCTGCCCCACCTGGTTTAAATCCCAGAGCCAATCTTTCTCTGCAGCCTCATTTCTGGCTCCTCCCACAATTGGCCACAGCTGCCAGCATTTAGGGCAGGTGTGGCTCTTTGGTGTGGAGCTAATTATCTCCAAGCTCTTCTGGACCCCATTACAAATCCCTCTTTGGGGGCTCCCCTCTTGGCTGTACCCTGTTACATCAGCCCACACATATCCATTAGATCTGGAATCCAATGAGGAATGATCCCCCCAGGTCCTAGGCACAACCACCGCACATTCACTCTGAGGAGTGGAGTTCATGACATGTTGCCCATAGGGAAACTGAAGCTCAGAGATTGAATGCTTGATAACAAAAGGACAGTGGATGATGGAGGAGTATTTAAACATGAATGAGCTTTGTCACCAAAATTAGAGAACTAACCCATTCATTGTTCCCAAAAGCAGATCTGAGGGCAGGACCACAGGATGAGGGGACAGCTCTGGCCTAGGGAAAAGGGCTCTGAGGAGGCAGGAATTAGTCAGGCTTGTTCCCTGGAAGGTGTGGGTGGACACTCTAGCTAAGAAAAATGAGAAGTTCATGAGGTGGCTGGGATAGAAAACCCACACCCCGGGGGCTGGGGAAGGGGCGTGTGTCCTTCCCTATTTCCCTGCGTTGGTCATTTGTGCTCATTATCCCAGTGACACTTGCCTGAACTGCACAGTGAGATGGAAACCATCTGCTGATCTGAGTTATGTGGACCCAGGGACCCCCATCTTCCTGAAGCATCTCCAGGGCCTGGGTGACCAAGGTCCATGGGGAGGACCCACAGGGAGGTGCTGATGGCTGCGCAGAGGGTGAAGGGGACCCCGTCGGGGAGGCTTCTAACCTGGAAGGACATGCCCTGGATCACCTCACCTGCAAGGGGCATCTCAGGAGGCTCTGAATCAGTTTGCTGCCTGATCCTGGAAACAACAACCAGGCTTCTGGGGAGAAACTGTTCCTCTTCTTGTGGGGCTGCTGATGTGACATCACCTAGACAAGTAGGGCCAGCCTCCCAGGACCACACCCTGTCTGCCTCTCTGTTCTGAGGACTCTGGTCTCTTCCTTCTGACCAGCCAGAACCAGAGTGGAGACGCCATGCCCCCTACCCTCACGGCCCTGCTCTGCCTCGGTGAGATGTGAGGGGGAGGGGAAGTCCTGCTCTGTCAGGACCTCAGGACTCAGGAGGCTCCTGGGGAGGAGGGTTCTGCTCAGGATTCAGGGCAAATCTCTCACAGGGACTCTCTTGCAGGGCTGAGCGTGGGCCTGAGGACCCCCGTGCAGGCAGGTGAGTCTCTCCCCAGAAGTACCAGGTTTTACCTTTTCATTGACAAGCAGGTGCAGCCTGATCAGCTAAAAAAGATCAGCCTTTGCCGGGTGGCTCAGTGGTTGGGCGTCGTCCAGCAAAACAAGGGATTGTGGGCTCAATTCCTGGTCAGGAACCACAGGAGAGAAACCCACGTTTCTTGTATCGATGTTCCCCTCTCTCGCGTTTGCCCCCTCCCTCTGTTCCTGTCTCTCTAAAAGCAAAGAAAAAGGTGCTTGTGAAATTTTTTAAAAAGGAGAAAATTAGATCTGGGCTGACAGATAGGGGACATCTGGGAGGGTCCTGGGGCTGCGACTGGGGACTGGGGATGAATGTCTTGTGACCGAGCCTCTGATTTCTTCCAGGGACTTTCCCCAAACCCACTTTCTGGGCTGAGCCAGGCTCTGTGATTCCCAGGGGGAGCCCTGTGACTCTCTGGTGTCAGGGACCCCTGAAGGCCCAGGAGTTCCGTCTGCATAAAGAGGGAAGCCCTGTGTCCTGGGACAGACAGAAGTCCCCAGATCCCAGGAACAAGACCACGTTCTCCATCACACACATGACAGAGTTCACTGCAGGGAAATATCACTGCTCCTATCTCAGCCGCACTGGCTGGTCAGAGCACAGTGACCCCCTGGAGCTGGTGGTGACAGGTGAGAGCACACTCAGGGATCGAGCCTCAGGCTCTGCTCTCAGGAAGGGGGATGCTCTCAGGGAGTCTTCGCTTCACAGCCCAGCCCTGGGGGATGTGAGTGAGGTGTGAGCCCATTTAACACGCTGCCTCCTTCTCTCCTAGGAGCCTACAGCAAACCCAGCCTCTCAGCCCTGCCCAGCCCTCTTGTGACCTCAGGAGGGATCGTGACCCTCCAGTGTGACTCATGGCTGGGATTTGACAGGTTCATTCTGACTAAGGAAGGAGAAGACAGGCTCTTCTGGACCCTGGACTCACAGCCACACCTCAGTTTGCAGTATCAGGCCCAGTTCACTGTGGGCCCTGTGACCCCCAGCCACAGATGGACATTCAGATGTTACGGCTGTTACAGGCAAATCCCCCAGGTGTGGTCACACCCCAGTGAAGCCCTGGAGCTCCTGGTCTCAGGTGAGGTGCCCTGGACCCCATACTTTCTGTGCTCACTCAGCTCAGAGCCCTGTCCCTAGGAAACTCGGGGACAGAAATACATGAGGCATGCAGGAAGTTCCACAGAGGGGGCTCGAAGCTGCTGAGAGGTGGAAAGAGACAGGGCCTCCCACCCCTGAGCAGAGGTGAATCTCAGCAGAGAAAGAGCAGGAGGGAGGAGTGAGATGAGTGTGAAATGAGGAGAAAGGGGATTGGACTGAGCAGAGAGGAGAGATCTCCTTCCCACTCACCTCCTGCATCTTCATCTCAGAGTCTGAGCCCCTGGGGTCCCCCTGCCACTGGGCCCTCTCCCAGAGACAGCAGCTTCCCGCCTGGGGTCCCAGCTCTGCAGACCCCTGGGCTCACTTGAGCCCCCAGCACTCAGTGCTCACCTGAGAGTGAGGAGGGGCTGTGCCCGGCTCAGGAGGAGCTGGGGGTTCCCACCCACGCTGAGGGGTCCCCTGTCTGCTCCATGGTTCTGGACACTCTGGTCTGTTCCTGCTCTTTACTGAGAACTCTTAGGCAATACTTACATATATAAATTTGAGTTATAAACATTTCTGTCTTCTGAAAGGTAATTCTACACCTATTTAAATGCAATTGTGTTAAATTTGCCCATTTATTATGAAAATAACCTTTTATTATTAAGTTGTTATTAAAACATGTGTTAAAGGTATATTTTATAAATCAGATGCATTTTGAAGCTTTATTCTTAAAATTATAATCAGAGCTCAAGTATCGTTCGATATATATGTGAATGACCAACCCACGGACCCTGAGTCCTCAGCTGCTGAATAAATACAGGCTTTCATCTCCAGAAGAGTGAGCTTGGATGGTTCAGTCTCCCACAGTGAGCAGAGAGATTACAAGGACCTCCTCTGTTCTGTCATGAGAGACCTCATTTCTCACCAAACCTGAATTCTTCAGGCAAAACTAACCTGCGTTCTAAAGGGTCTCAGGAGCAAAGTCTGCACTCAGAAGTCCCCGGACACTGGCAGGACCCATGACATCAGACGGGACCCTCATAGCAGAGAGAGGGTTCATGAAAGGGCTGGGAGCAGTCACGTCATGCGAAATGGGAGAGTTTTGAGGACAGTTGGTTTGGGTGGGATCAACTCCTCATGCGCCCACTTCTTTGTGGTTTTCCAGGAGCAGCTGACACCACCAGCCCATCCCAAAATAGTTCAAATGACAAGAGGGGTGAGTAGGAGAGTCCTCTGTTACGGGGCTGGGTGCAGAGGGTCTTGTCTGTCAGGGGGAGACTGGTGCACCGGATAGGCATCCGGGATCTGGGGGTGACTTTGCTGTGACCTCTGCAACCTATTTGTCCACATTCCCTAGCCTCCCACCCCCAAGACTACACAGTGGAGAATCTCATCCGCATGGGTGTGGCTGTGCTGGTCCTGGTGGTCCTCGGGGTGCTGCTGTTTCAGGCTCGAGACAGAGAGAGAATGGTCCAGCCTAGAGCCAGGACCAGAACGCACAGGTAAAGGAGCACCATTCAGAGTGGGAGAGCCTGGGAAATCAGTCATCTGCCCAGAAGGTTCTGGAAGATAATCTGGGACATGCTGTGTGACCTGTCTGCAGCTCACTGCAGGTGGTGGACTCATTGCTTATATGCAGGGGGACAACGTCGGGGCCCTTCTGCCATTAAATTCTGCCTGTCTCCTCCTGACCAGTGTTGAGTCACGTGACCAGTTCCCACCCTTTCCCAATTCAATGAAATTAGCATTTATCCCACGTGGCATGGTCACGTCCACACCTCCCTATGCTTTCAGAAAACACATTCTTACTGATGTCTCATTACACCACCTTGATGTACATATGGAGTGCCTGTTCACTCAGTTCACAGCATGCAATCTACCTTAATAAACCAATGAGCTGGCATCACAGAGATTCAGCCCACAAGAGACAAATCCCAAATGATGCCCTAGTTCCCTCTCTGGATCCCATGTGCCTTCACCTTTCCTCAGATGGCACCTGTGGACTACCTTCAGGAATCTCCTCATTTGGAATCAAGGCTGGTTTTCTATCCTTGAAAGCAAGGATATTTATATTGCTTTTTTGGAGAGAGAGGAAGGCAGAGAGAAATGTAGATGGGAGAAAGGTACATTGATTACTTTCCTCCCATACGTGCCTGGACAGGGGATTGAACTTGCAAACTAGGGATATGCCCTAACTGGGAATCAAAACCACAAACTTTAGGTTATGGGACAATCCTCCAACCAACAGAGCCACACCAGCCTGGGTGAATGCAAGACGTTTTTGTTTGAAGGGACTGGCTTGGTTGCACTGCCTGGGAAAAACCCATTCTTAAAGACACAATCATTACACAGATAATGTATTAGAGAATTGTACATTTGAAACCTATATTTAATTTCATTATCTGATGTCACCCCCAATGAATTTCCCTTAATAAAACACTGGTTCCTGGCATTTTCCCATGTTTTGGTACCTATGGTCCCTTTGTGGCCAACATCAAGGTGCCCTGTCAGGTCCTGATGCAGAGTTAGAAAGTGACAAACTGACTTTCACAGACCAGTGCAAGCCAACATGGGACACCAGTAATACCAGTCTGACAGCCCAGAGTGCGCCTGAGCTGCCTGCCCTTTTACGTGTAAGAATTATTTCTACTTCAGTGTTGTAACTGATTTTCCACAAAAATACAAGACCACAGTCCCAATGCATCTAGATGAGATGTCAGGGGGGAAATCCTACTATCCCTTTGGGAGAGAACAGTGAGCCATAGAATTCTAATGCATCACTTGTAGGAGTGCAAATTATAGTCACCAATGGAGCAAATAGAGTATATTTACTGGTTAGAGACACACAGCTCTACCTTTAAGTACCTGCCTTAGAGAACATGTGTACCTGTGCGCCATTCACTGGGACACTGATTACGGGTTCAGGTGCCACTGGTTTGAGAGATTTCAGGAAAGTCTAAAGTGTGAGGCAAGAGAGGTCATTCGTACGGAAAAGCCACTAGACACAGCTTGGGTGGGCTTACAAGTTGGGTGGGGTGGGAACTGCCTGGCTCACTCAGCCAGACTCACTCCTCTAGAGACCCTGCTGACTCACTCAGCCAGAGACCCTGCTGGTTTTCACAGCCAGAAGTTATGGGGACTTCTTTCCTGGGCACTGGAACCCTGAGCCGGGGAGCCTGGTGTGGGGCTGGGACCTCTGGCTCCTCGGGAGGGACCTTCACAGCTGAGATATCCCTCCTGACTTCTGTCTGCCACACGGGGTGTGTGACCAGCTCGTTTTGTGTCTCCGAGTCTCCATGTGGCTTCTTCTTTACATCATTGGTCGGGGGACTTCTGTTCAGCTAGAATGCAGGAAGTCTGGATGATGCTTTTCCTGTAGTTTAGCAGTAATTCTGATGTGGTTGATAAAAGTGTCTGTGGTTTTTGTTGTGTTTTGTTGTTTTGTGACTTATTTATTTCACTTGTCCTTCAGATACATCCACATGGCATATGACCTCGTTTCCTTCCTTTATAAATAACTTTTATTGTCAATGCAGTTGACATCAAATATTAAGTAAGTTTGTGGATCACAGGATAGAGATTAAGCATTTTTCTTTCAATTTTATTTTTGCCATTTTCCTTCTCTGTTGCATCTCACTTTCTCCAGTTTGATGTCTTTGTTCTTCTGACTGGATTACATCACTTTCTATTCCTTTCACAAAGTGTGAAAATATGAAAATACCTAAACACTTGCTGCTCTGGAAAGGTCTTAATTCAGTCTCATTTTCCTTATGAAGTAACTAGGAAACACATTCTTATTTCAATTAAAGTGTGTGATCCAACTCCTCAGAGAGAAAAACACCCCCTGTGGTTAAGGCTCTCTCCCAAGAAATCTGTTCTCTCTCCTGGAGACACAGCCTCAGGGGGTGGGGGTGGGAGGAGACACAGGTTCCCGCTTAGGGACTGGCCCTGCTGACATGTTCACCTCATCCCCTAAAGCTAACAGGGCTCAGAACACAATCTCAACTGACAATCTGCTCCTGGAAGGTGTATCCCCACTGTCTCCTGCTGTCGCTTTTGCTGTGAGGAAGTCCGGTCCCTGCGAACTTGTCACTATGGTGACGTGCATTTCCTCTAGGAAGTAATTTTAGGACATTTTACGACACTAGGTCATTTGAGTTGAAATTCACATAAAATAAAATTAAGCAATTTAATTTTTTCATTTTTATTTACTTTATTTTATTGTTTTAACATTGTAAATTGTTCAAGTACAGTTGTCTCCATTTCCCCCACACAACTGCTATAGATTTGAGAGAGACAGACAGACAGACAGACAGACCTAGACTTGTTGTTCTACGTATCAAGCACGCATCAGTTGTTTCCTGTGTGGGCCCTGACTGGAAGTCAAGCCCACAGCCTTGGCATACTGGGACAATGCTCTAACCAACTGAGCTACCTACTAGGTCCTAAAATTAGCCATTGAACATGTACAATTCAGTGTAGAATATGGTTGTGCTTTTTTATTTAACCTTCAATTGCTTCATTTACCACAAAAGGTCAAGACACAGATTTCATTATTTCTGCATATGTGCCCCCTCTCACCAGCTGGTCTTTCCACGTCTCTGTAAAATGTTTGAATATTCATCTCTGGAGCTGTTACTAAATGTCATGCTCACTTCTTTCCTTCTGACACAGTCAGTGTGACATTGGTCCTCTTCCACCTAATCCCTGGTACTGGTACCTTCCTTCCTGACTTCTGGTGTCCCTATGCTGCATTCTAGGAATTTCCTCAATATGGACTCCACTTTCCTAATTGGACCTTCATCTCTGTCTCTTCTATGATGGGAATAATCGTTTTAATGTGTCCATCAATTGGGTTCATCATCTGTCTCATTTCTAACTCATATTTTTCTGTATAATAATTCACATTCCTAGCTCAAGTAATTGAATCTCCCTCCTATTTTCAGATATTTACACGTGATCATCTTCCATGGCTCTCATATTTCCCACTGACTCTCTTTCGTTGGGTGTGACAGCCCCCAGTGTCAGTAGACGGCGTCCATAGCACTGTCTGTCATCATGAGGATGTCTCCACTGTCCACTCTTGTAGGAGTCTCTCCTCTCACACATCTGCTCTCCCACAGATTCTCCAGGGCTGTCCTGGGAGTCAGGTTGACCACGGGCTCTGGCCACTTCCCCTGCCCCATGCCGTCCACTCTCTCAGACTCTGTATCTGCTCAGCGTTCTTCCCACCAGAGATGGTCTGATGGGAGCCTCACATGCACACACAGGGCAGACACCCATGGCTGACAGACTGGATTCTCACTGCTGACCATAAACTTGGGTGAGTGGGTACAGACATCCCAGAATTCACACAAAATCATGGGGAGGGACCACACTTCCAGCCTTCACCTGCTCCCTGACCCCCTTCCTGTGAGGTCCTGTGGTCCCTCTCTGTCCACTCAGTGGGGAGTATCTGCCCTATGACCCGTGGATGGCCCTGATCACTGGGGGCCACTCAGTTTCAGTCTCTGTTGTCCACCGTGGTTCCCTCTCCATTTGGGGAATGTTCATTTCTCTTTCCTGCACATGTCTGTGCCTACACACTGCAGAGCTGCTATGAGTAGCTGTGCTCAGTACTCAGAGCAGACATGGTCTCCAGTAGGTGCTACAATCCTGCCCTTGACCCTGGACACCCTGATCCTCTCATGCCCCAGCCCACTCAGGTCTTCACCTGGTCTGGAAAAGGAAGTATCCCTCTCCTGAACCAGCACCACTGACCCACAGCCACTGCGGGGACTGAGGTTTGTGACAACAGGATCCAGATGAGGAAACTGAGGCAGAGACAGGACATTACCACTCAAGGATACACAGGCATTGGATGATGAGTATTTAACTAAATGTCTGCTCTAAGTAAAAATCAGGACTCTGACCCAAACCAATGTCCCCTAAAGCTTGAAGGTAGGACCACAGAATAGGGAGGAGGCTTGAACCAGGAAACAAGGGGCACTGAGGGGGCAGGGATCACTCAGAGGCTTGTCCCCAGGAAGGTGGATGGACGCCATTGCTTAGTAAAAATGAGAAGTTGGTGATGGTGGCTCAATAGAAAGAAAACGACACTCGGGGCCACAGGAAGGGGTGTGAGTCCTTCCCCTGTTCCTCTGTGTCTGTCCTTTGTGCTCATTGTCCCAGTGACACTCACCTGAACTGCACAGCGAGGAGGAGACTGTGTCTCTGCTGAGCTGAGCTCTGCAGGCACAGGGACCCCTGTCTTCCTGAAGCATCTCCAGGGCCTGGGTGACCACTGTCCGTGGGGAGGACCCACAGGGAGGTACTGAAAGCCGGCACAGGGTGAAGGGGCCCCGTAGTGGAAGCACTGACCTTGAAGGATGTGCCCTGGGTCACCTCACCTGCAAGGGGCATCTCAGGAGGCTCTGGGTCTGTTTCTTCCTCCCTCATGGGAATCAGAGACTGACTCCTGGGGAGACACTGTCCCCCTTCCTGAGGGGCTGCTGACCTGACAACCCCATGACAGGGACGGCCAGCCTCCCAGTGACCACACCCTGTGTGTCTGTCACCATCAGGACACTGTGGTCTCTTCCTTCCTCACAGCTGGGTTCTGAGAGGAGAGACACCATGCCACCCAGCCTCACGGCCCTTCTCTGCCTTGGTGAGATGTGAGGGAGAAGGGGACGCCCTGCTCTGTCAGGACCCCAGGACTCAGGAGGCTCCTGGGAGGGAGGGTTCTGCTGAGGATTCAGGGCAAATCTCTCACGGGGACTCTCTTGCAGGGCTGAGCTTGAGCCTGAGGACCCCTGTGCAGGCAGGTAAGTCTCTCCCCAGGGGTCCAATGACCCTCTCCACATAAAGGACAAGGGACCTCCTCATCAGGCAGCTGGAGATGGAGAACAAGTTCTGGGTTAATGGGTGGGGGACATCAGGGAAGGTCCTGGGCCTGAGATCTGAGCACTGGGGATAGATAGAAATGTCTTGTGACTCAGGTTCTGATTCCTTCCAGAGACCCTCCCCAAACCCAGCCTCTGGGCTGAGCCAGGCTTTGTGATCCTCTGGGGGAACCCTGTGACCATCTGGTGTCAGGGGCTCCAGGAGCCCCAGGAGTTCCATCTGTATAAAGAGGGGAGCCTAGAGCCTTGGGACAGACAGAAGCCACTGGATCCTGGGACCAAGGCCAAGTTCTCCATCACACACATGACAGAGCACACTGCAGGGATTTATCAGTGTTCCTATCTCAGCCAAGGTGTCTGGTCAGAGCGCAGTGACCCCCTGGAGCTGGTGGTGACAGGTGAGAGGACATCAGGGGTCCCAACCTTAGGCTCTGCCCTCAGGAAGGGAGATGCTCTCAGGGGGTCTTCCACTCACAGCCCAGCCCTGGGGGATGTGAGGGAGGTGTGACCCCATTAACATGCTGCCTCCTTCTCTCCTAGTATTCTACTACAAACCCAGCCTCTCAGCCCTGCCCAGCCCTGTTGTGAGCCCAGGAGGGACTGTGATTTTCAAATGTCACTCAAAGCAGGGATTTGGCAAATTTGTTCTGACTAAGGAAGGAGAAGACAGGCTCTCCTGGACCCTGGACTCACAACGAGACACCACTGGGCAGTTCCAGGCCATGTTCCCTGTGGGCCCCGTGACCCCCAGCCACAGGTGGACATTCAGATGCTATGGTTCTTACCGAAACAGACCCCACGTCCACTCACAGCCCAGTGACCCCCTGGAGCTCCTGGTCTCAGGTAAGAAACCTCTGACCCTGTCCTCTCTGTGCACACTCAGCTCAGGGCTGTGTCTAGAAAAATAGGAAATAGAAATAAATGAGTGCAGGAGGTTCCACAGAGGGGTAGCCAGCCCCTGAGAGATAGAAAGAGACAGGGCCTCCCACCCCTGAGCCCCCTTTTCTGAGTCTCAGCAGAGAGAAAGAGCAGGAGGGAGGAGGGAGATGTGTGTGAAATGAGGAGAAAGGGGATTGGACTGAGCAGAGAGGACAGATCCCCTCCCCCACTCACCTCCTGCATCTTCATCTCAGAGTCTGAGCCCCTGGGGTCCCCCTGCCACTGGGCCCTCTCCCAGAGACAGCAGCTTCCCGCCTGGGGTCCCAGCTCTGCAGGCCCCTGGGCTCACCTGGAGCCTCCAGCACTCAGTGCTCACCTGAGAGTGAGGAGGGGCTGTGCCCAGCTCAGGAGGAGCTGGGGGCTCCCCAATCTGCTCCCTGGTTCTGGGCGCCCCTGTCTGTTCCTGCTCTTTTCTGAGGACTTTCAGGCAGTGCTTTCATACATAAATTTCAGTTATAAACATTTCTGCCTTCAGAAAGGTAATTCTACAAGTATTGAACTGTGATTGTGTTAAACTGGCCCATTTGTTATGAAAATAACCATTTATTATTAAGAGGGTCTTTTAAAAAATTATTTTATTGTTGTTCAATTACAGTCGTCTGCATTTACTCCCCACCACTCACGCCCCAACCCCAGCCATGCCCACTTCCATCCCCTGCTTCCACCTCTCCATCATTTTCTCCATATTTCCTTTATACTTGTCCCTGAAAACCCTTCCCCCTGCTCCCCATTGTCCTCTCCCACCTCCCCTTATTAAGAGGTTTTTTAAAGCATGCTTTAAAAGATTTACTTTTGACTTCAGATGCATTTTGAAATTTTAGTCATAAAATTGTCTATACTCAGAGCTCAAGAATTGTTGGAGTACCCCGTATATGTCTGATGTATAGATGAGACCAACCCACAGACTCTGAGTCCTCAGCTGCTGAATGAATATACACTCTCATCTCCAGAATAATGAGCGTGCATGGTTCAGTCTCCCACAGTGAGCAGAGAGATTACAAGGACGTCCTCTGTTCTGTCACGAGAGACCTCATTTCTCACCAAACCTGAATTCTCGGTACAAAACCAACCTATATTCCAAAGGGCCTCAGGAGCAAAGTCTGCACTCAAAAGTCCCTGGGAGACTGGCAGGACCCATGACAGCAGACGGGACCCTCACAGCAGAGAAAGGGTTTGCAAAGGGGCTGGAAGCAGTCAGGTCATGAGAAATGGGAGAGTTTTGAGGATGATTGGCTTGAGTGGGATAAACTCCTCATGCGCCCACTTCTTTGTGGTTTTCAAGGAGAAGCCAACACCATCATCCCATCCCAAAACAGCTCAGATGACAAGAGTGGTGAGTAGGAGAGTCCTCAGTTATGGGGCTGGGTGCAGAGGGTCCTGTCTGTTAGGGGGACACAGGTGCACTGGATAGGCATCCAGGATCCAGGGGGACTTGTCTGCCGTGACCTCTGCAATGTCTTTGTCCACATTTTGCAGCCTCCCACCCCCAAGACTACACAGTGGAGAATCTCATCCGCATGGGTGTGGCTGTGCTGGTCCTGGTGGTTCTCGGGGTGTTGCTGTTTCAGGCTCGAGACAGTGAGAAAATGGTCCAGCCTGCAGCCAGGACCTGAACGCACAGGTAAAGGAGCACCGTTCAGAGAGGGAGAGCCTTGGAAATGAAGTCATGTGCCCAGAAGGTTCTGGAAGATAATCTGGGACATGCCGCGTGACCTGTCTGCAGGTCACTGTAGGTGGAGGACTCGTTGCTCATATGCAGGGGGACAACGTCGGGGCCCTTCTGCCATTAAATTCTGCCCGTCTCCTCCTGACCAGTGTTGAGTCACGTGACCGGTTCCTACTTTCCCGTGTCAGTGAAATTAGCATTTATCCCACATGGCATGGTCACATCCACACCTCCCTACACTTTCAGAAAACACATTCTTCCTGATGTCTCATTACATTGCCTTGATGTACACATGGAGTGCCCATCCCCTAAGTTCACAGCATGCAATCTACCTTAATAAACCAATGAGCTGGCATCACAGAGATTCAGCCCACAAGAGACAAATCCAAAATGATGCCCTAGTGCCCTCTCTGGATCCCATGTGCCTTCACCTTTCCTCAGATGGCACCTGTGGACTTTCTTCAGGAACCTCCTCACTCGGAATCAAGGCTATTTTTCTATCCTCGAAAGCAAGGATATTTATATTGCTTTTTTGGAGATAGAGGAAGGCAGAGAGAAATATTGATGGGAGAAAGGTACATTGATTGCTTTCCTGCCATACGTGCCTGGACAAGGGATTGAACTTGCAATCTAGGGATGTACCCTGACTGAGAATCGAAACCACAAACTTTTGGTTATGGAACAATGCTCCAACTGACGGAGCCACAGCATCCTGGGGGAAACCAAGATTTTTTTTTTAAGAGATTGGCTGGGTTGCACTGCCTGGGAAAAACCCATTCTTAAAAACATAGTCAGTACACAGATAATGTATTAGAGAATTGTGCACTTGAAACCTATATTTAATTTCATTACCTGATGTCACCCCAATGAATTCCTCTTAATAAAACACTGGTTCTTGGCATTTTCCCATGTTCTGGTACCTATGGTCCCTTTGTGGCCAACGTTGAGGTGCTCCTGTGAGGTCCTGATGCAGAGTTGGAAAGTGACAAACTGACTTTCACAGACCAGTGCAAGCCAACATGGGACACCAGTAATACCGGTCTGACAGCCCCAGAGTGCACCTGAGCTGCCTGCCCTTTTATGTGTAAGGATTATGTCTACTTCAATGTTGTAACTGACTTTCCATAAAAATACAAGACCACAGTCCCAATGCATCTAGATGAGATGTCAGGGGGAAAATCCTACTATCCCTTTGGGAGAGAACAGTGAGCCAATAGAATTCTAATGCATCACTTGTAGGAGTGCAAATTATAGGCACCCAGTTAGAGACACACAGCTCTACCTTTAAGTACCTGCCTTAGAGAACATGCGTTCTGGTGCGCCATTCACTAGGACACTGATTAAGTTTCAGGAGTTACTGGTTTGAGAGATTTCAGGAAAGTCCGAAGCATGAGGCAAGAGAAGCCATTTGTGTGGAAAAACCACTAGACATAGCTTGGGTGGGCTTGCAAGTTGGGTGGGGTGAGAACTGCCTGGGACTCCAGAAGTCCTCTGACTCACTCAACCAGAGACCCTGCTGGTTTTCACAGCCAGAAGTTATGGGGACTTCTTTCCTGGGCACTGGAACCCTGAGCCGGGGAGCCTGGTGTGGGTCTGGGACCACTGGCTCCTCAGGAGGGACCTTCACAGCTGAGATATCCCTCCTGACTTCTGTCTGCCACACGGGGTGTGTGGCCAGCTCGTTTTGTGTCTCCGAATCTCCATGTGGCTTCTTCTTTACATCCTTAGTCGGGGGACTTCTGTTCAGCTAGAATGCAGGAAGTCCTGTAGTTTAGCAGTAATTCCGATGTGGTTGATGAAAGTGCTTGTGGTTTTTGTTGTATTTTGTTGTTTTGTGATTGTTTATTCCATTTCTGATACATCCATGTAGCATATGACCTTGATTGCTTCTTTCATAATAAGTTTTATTTCTCAATACAGTGGACATCAAATATTATGTAAATATGTGGATCACATGATAGAGATGAAACATTTATTTTTTAATTTTATTTTTGTCATTTTCCTTCTCTGTTGCATCTCACTTCCTCCAGTTTGGCGTCTTTGTTCTTCTGACTGAATTACATCACTTTCTATTCCTTTCACCATGTGTAAAAAAAATGAAAATACCTAAAGACTTGCTGCTCTGGAAAGGCCTTATTTCAGACTCATTTGCTTTATCAAGTAACTAGGAAACACATTCTTATTTCAATTAAAGTGTGTGATCCAACTCTTCAGAGAGAAAAACGCCCTCTGTGGTTAAGGCTCTCCCTGGAAATCTGTTCTCTCTCCTGGAGACACAACCTCAGGGGGTGGGGGTGGGAGGAGACACAGGTTCCCGCTTAGGGACTGGCCCGGGTGACACATTCACCTCGTCCCCTAAAGCTAACAGGGCTCAGAGCACAATCTCAACTGACAATCTGCTCCCAGAAGGTGTGTCCCCACTGTCTCCTGCTGTCGCTCTTTGCTGTGAGGAAGTCTGGTCCCTGCGAGCTCGTCACTGTGGTGATGTGCATTTCCTCTAGGAAGTAATTTTAGGACATTTTACGACACTAGGTCATTTGAGTTGAAATTCACATAAAATAAAATTAACCAATTTAAAATTCTTTCATTTTTATTTTATTTTATTGTTTTAACATTGTAAATTGTTGTTCAAGTACAGTTGTCTCTGTTTCCCCCCTACAACTGTTATAGATTTGAGAGAGAGAGACAAGCAGACAGACAGACCTAGACTTGCTGTTCTACTTATTGAGCACGCATCAGTTGTTTCTTGTGTGGGCCCTGACCGGGAGTCGAGCCCACAGCCTTGGCACACTGGGATGATGCTCTAACCAACTGAGCTACCTACTAGGTCCTAAAATTAGCCATTTCAAAGTGTACAATTCAGTGTAGAATATGGTTGTGCTTTTTTATTTAATCTTCAATTGCTTCATTTACCACAAAAGGTCAAGACACAGATTTCATTTTTGCATATGTGCCCCCTCTCACCATCAGGTCTTTCCCCATCTCAGTAAAATGTTTGAACATTCACCTCTGGAGCTGTTATACTAAATGTCATGCTCACTTCTTTCCTTCTGACACAGTCAGTGTGACATTGGTCCTCTTCCATCTAAGACCTGGTACTGGTACCTTCCTTCCTGACTTCTGGTGTCCCTATGCTGCATTCTAGGAATTTCCTCAATATGGACTCCGCTTTCGTAATTGGACCTTCATCTCTGTCTCTTCCGTGATGGGAATAATCATTTTAATGTGTCCATCCATTGGGTTCATCATCTGTCTCCTTTCTAACTCATTATATTCTTCTGTATAATAATTCACATTCCTGGCTCAAGTAATTGAATCCTCCCTTTATTTTTCAGATATTTACACATGATCATCTTCCATTGCTCTCGTATTCCCCACTGATTCTCTTTCATTGGGTGTGACAGCCCCCAGTGTCAGTAGACAGCGTCCATAGCACTGTCTGTCATCATGAGGATTTCTCCACTGTCCGCTCTTGTAGGAGTCTCTCCCCTCACACACCTGCTCTCCCACAGATTCTCCAGGGCTGTTCCAGGAGTCAGGTTGACCACGGGCTCTGGCCACTTCCCCTGCCCCATGCCGTCCACTCTCTCAGACTCTGCACCTGCTCAGCGTTCTTCCCACCAGAGATGGTCTAATGGGAGCCTCACATGCACACACAGGACAGACACCCATGACTGACAGACTGCACTCAGTCTGTTCCAGGACACACAGGGCAGACTGTTCACTGCTGACCATGGACTTGGGTGAGTGGGCTGAGACATCCCAGAGCCCACACAGAACCACGGGGAGGGACCACACTTCCAGCCTTCACCTGCACCCTGACCTCCTTCCTGTGAGGACCCCGGGTCCCTCTCTGTCCACTCAAGGGGGAGGGGGGCGGAATATCCGCCCTATGACCCATGGATGGTCCCAGTCACAGGGGGCCACTCAGTTTTAGTCTCTGTTCTTCACTGTGGTTCCTTCTCCATTTGGGGAACTTTCATTTCTCTTTCCTGCACGTGTCTGTGCCTACATACTTGTGAGCTACTGTGAGTAGCTGTGCTTGGTACTCAGAGCAGACAAGGTCTCCAGCAGGTGCTACAATCCTGCCCTTGACCCTGCATACCTAGATCCTCTCGTGTCCCTGCCCACTCATGTCTTCATCTGGTCTGTAAATGGAAGTCTCCTACCCCTGAACCAGCACCATGGACCCACCGCCACTGTGGGGACTGGAGTTTGTGACAACAGGATCCAAATGAGGAAACTGAGGCAGAGACAGGACATT
Source organism: Micronycteris hirsuta (assembly GCA_004026765.1). NCBI lineage: Eukaryota > Metazoa > Chordata > Mammalia > Chiroptera > Phyllostomidae > Micronycteris > Micronycteris hirsuta. Next base: position 19,964 of record PVJI01012352.1, on the reverse strand, counting down.
ACCACTCAAGGATACATGGACATTGGATGGTGAGTATTTAAGTAAATATCTGCTCAAAGTAAAAATCAGGATGCTAACCTTAATCAATGTCCCCTGAAGCTTGAAGGCAGGACCACAGCAGGGGAAGGAGGCTTGAACCAGGAAACAAGGGGCACTGAGGGGGCAGGGATCACTCAGAGGCTTGTCCCCAGGAAGGTGGATGGACACCATTGCTAAGAAAAAACAAGAGCTTGGTGATTCTGGCTCAATAGGAAGAAAACGACACTCAGGGGCCACAGGAAGGCACATGTTTCCTTCCTCTATTTCCCTGCGTTTCCCCTTTGTGCTCATTGTCCCAGTGACACTCGCCTGAACTGCACAGTGAGGAGGAGACCGTGTCTCTGCTGAGCTGAGCTCTGCAGGCACAGGGACCCCCGTCTTCCTGAAGCATCTCCAGGGCCTGGGTGACCACTGTCCATGGGGAGGACCCACAGGGAGGTACTGAAAGCCGGCACAGGGTGAAGGGGCCCCGTGGAGGAGCCTCTGACCTGGAAGGATGAGCCCTGGGTCACCTCACCTGCAAGGGACATCTCAGGAGGCTCTGGGTCTGTTTCTTCCTCCATCATGGGAATGAGAAGCGGACTCCTAGGGAGACATTGTCTCCCTTCCTGAGGGGCTGCTGACCTGACAACCCCATGACAGGAATGGCCAGCCTCCCAGTGACCACACCCTATGTGTCTGTCACCCTCAGGACATTGTCTTCTCTTCCTTCTGCACAGCTGGGCTCAGAGAGGAGACGCCATGCCCCCCAGCCTCACGGCCCTGCTCTGCCTCGGTGAGATGTGAGGGGGGAGGAGAAGCCCTGCTCTGTCAGGACCCCAGGACTCAGGAGGCTCCTGGGGAGGAGGGCTCTGCTCAGGATTCAGGGCAAATCTCTCACAGGGACTCTCTTGCAGGGCTGAGTGTGGGCCTGAGGACCCCAGTGCAGACAGGTGAGTCTCTCCCCAGACGTACCAGGTTTTACCTTCTCATTGACAAGCGGGCGCAGCCTGATCAGCTAAAAAAGATCAGCCTTTGCCGGGTGGCTCAGTGGTTGGGCGTCGTCCAGCAAAGCAAGGGATTGTGGGCTCAATTGCTGGTCAGGAACCACAGGAGAGAAACCCACGTTTCTTGTATCGATGTTCCCCTCTCTCGCGTTTGCCCCCTCCCTCTGTTCCTGTCTCTCTAAAAGCAAAGAAAAAGGTGCTTGTGAAATTTTTTAAAAAGGAGAAAATTAGATCTGGGCTGACAGATGGGTGACATCTGGGAGGGTCCTGGGGCTGAGACTGGGGACAGGGGATGAATGTCTTGTGACCCAGCCTCTGATTCCTTTCAGGAACCCTCCCCAAACCCACCCTCTGGGCTCAGCCAGGCCCTGTGATCTCCTGGGGGAGCTCAGTGACCCTCTGGTGTCAGGGAACCCTGCAGGCCCAGGAGTTCCGTCTGCATAAAGAGGAGATCTCACAGCCCTGGGATAGACAAATGCCGCTGGATCCTGGGAAGGAGGCCAAGTTCTCCATCACACACATGACAGAGCACACTGCAGGGAGATATCAGTGTTCCTATCTCAGCCAAGGTGTCTGGTCAGAGCGCAGTGACCCCCTGGAGCTGGTGGTGACAGGTGAGAGGACACCAGGGGTCCCAGCCTCAGGCTCTGCCCTCAGGAAGGGGGATGCTCTCAGGGGGTCTCCCCCTCACAGCCCAGCCCTGGGGGACATGAGGGAGGTGTGAGCCCATTTAACACGCTGCCTCCTTCTCTCCTAGGACCCTACAGCAAACCCAGCCTCTCAGCCCTGCCCAGCCCCGTGGTGACCTCAGGAGGGAACGTGACCCTCCAGTGTGGCTCAAGGCAGGGATTCAACAGATTCATTCTGACTAAGGAAGGAGAAGACAGGCTCTCCTGGACCCTGCCCTCACAACACCGCAGTGGGCAGTCCCAGGCCCTGTTCCCTGTGGGCACCGAGATCCCCAGACAGAGCGGGACTTTCAGATGCTATGGCTGTTACAGGAACCCCCGGGTGTGTTCACGGGCCAGTGACCCAGTGGAGCTTCTGGTCCCAGGTAAAAGTTCTCTATTTTGCCTCTTCCATGGATTGAGTCTCCAGACAGGTTACTGAGGTCTTTGCAGGGAGGGGAGCCCCATGGGAGAGGTGGGGTGAGGGGAGCACAGGGGCTCCTGGACCAGAGACACAGAGAGAGACAGGGGGGCCTGAGGGCCAGGCCAGCAGGAGGGTTCATGGGAGGAGCAGCCCTGTCATTCCTGTCTGGTCCCTGCAGGTGGCTCAGGGAAGCCCTCCCTCCTGACCCAGCAGGGACCCATTGTGGTCTATGGACAGAGCCTGACCCTCCAGTGTCACTCTGATGTCGGCTATGACAGATTCGCTCTGTCCAAGGAGGGGGGAAAGGACCTCCCCCAGATCACTGTCCTGCAGCCCCAGGCTGGGCTCTCTCAGGCCAGCTTCCCACTGGACACTGTGAGCAGCTTCCACGGGGGCCAGTACAGGTGCTACGGTGGACACAGCCTCTCCTCTGAGTGGTCCGCCCCCAGTGACCCCCTGGACATCCTGGTGGCAGGTGAGGAGCCAGCGTGTTCAGTCAGGAACCCAGAGTCTCCTCAGGCCTTGCTGGGGGCCTCAGGTGGTGATGGCCAGGACAAGGGGTGTGGTATCCCCAGGGAGAGAAAGTGACACAGAGGGACAGGGATGGGAGGGGAGGGGGAGACTCAGAGAAAACAGAGACAGACAGAGAGGAGGGTCCTCAGAAAGGGGCCTGGTGACTCTCAGGTCAGAACAAGGTAGGTGGCAGCACCTCACCCACCCCCCTCTCTCTAGGATGGCTCCCTGACAGACCCTCCCTCTCGGTGCAGCCGGGCCCCATGGTGACCTCAGGAGAGAATGTGACCCTGCTGTGTCAGTCAAGGAGCCCGAGGGACACTTTCCTTCTGACCAAGGAGGGGGCAGCCGATCCCCCCCTGCGTCTCAGATCACAGTCCCGAGCTCAGCAGCACCAGGCAGAGTTCTCCATGGGTCCTGTGACCTCAGCCCACGGGGGGACCTACAGGTGCTACAGCTCACACAGCTCCTCCCCCTACCTGCTGTCACAGCCCAGTGACCCCCTGGAGCTCCTGGTCTCAGGTGAGGAGCCCCAAACCCTATCTTTCTGAGCTGCTAGTTCAGGGTCCTCTCTCCAGAAGAGATACGGGCTGAAAGGGGATGGTCACCAACAGGACATCTGCTCCTTAGAGTCCCCACTATACCTGTCCACTCTCCCCCTCATCTGGGATCAAACGTGGTAGGTGGGCCAAAGGCATGTCTTGGGGGGCCATAGGGCAAGTTCATAAGGAGAATCTAGGTGCTCTGCCGAATCCAAAGTTAGTCCCATACCCTCACACTGGTCTGTCCTCATTCCCAGGACCTTGTGGTGGCCCCAGGCCCCCAGCCACAGGGCCCATACTCACAGCTGGTGAGTCCCTGAGAACTCTTCTCAGAGGGAGCACAGAGCAGCCCCCAGTTCTGAAGATCCATCCGGGGGTCTCATGACCCCCAAACACTCAGGACGGGGACTTTTCTCAGGGGACTGGGAGTCAGGTGGAGATGCGGAACCACAGGACCCCCAGGGCTCTGGGGTTGGCAAGTCGCAGGAGGGGTGGGCATCGCAGGGGGACATGTTGGGCTCATTCTGGGGGAGGATCCAGGTTCAAGCGGGGAGAAGGCAGCCCCCACCCCTCACCCCCATCCTGAGTTTCCAGAAATCTCTGAGGATCAGCCCCTGCTCAACTCAGAGTCAGGCCCACAGAGCAGTAAGTGAAGGTCCCTGTGAGGAGGTGGTGGGTGTGTCCATGGGGACAGGGGCTGAGTCCTGTGCAAGTTCAGGCACCTCTGGAGGCTCGGACTTGGACACGCCCTTCCCTTTCTGTGCCTCAGTGTCTCCAAGTGTAAAAGGAGAGAATCGTGGCCCAGAGCTTAGATTTTCTTTCAGTTCTGGCTCCGACCTCTTGCGAGGAGGGCCTCACAGGGAAACCTCCAGGATGTGATGTTATAGGGACTGTCCCCTCTGTAGCAGTGACAGTGACACTGTGCAGGGAGGGACAAGGAAGAGATGGGTTTGGGGCATCCAAGTCTATTCCTCAGCTCAGGTGTTCAGCTCAGTGGGGAGAGAGGCCAGGAGTCAGACCTGGTTCAGGTCCCGGCTCTGCTGCTCCTGCTGAGGGGCCCAGGGTCCCTTCTCTTCTCTGAGCGTCAGGTCATGTCTGTTCACTCATGGTCCCCTTCTGCTCACAGGCCCGTGTGACATTAGGTGACATAAGGGGCCTCACAGAGCTCAGGAAGGCAGAGCCCCAGCCAGACCAAACTTCCCAAGAGGTTTTCAGGGTTCACCGCACACCCCTGCCCCTCCTGTGTCCCTGCTGTCCTGGGGCAGGTAATAAGGGAGGACCCTCAGCTCCAGGTGAGACAGGACAGGCCCCATGCAGGCAAGGAGGAGCCCAGAGCTCAGAGCTGTTGACCACCTGGGGCAGCAGGACGACAGCACAGGGAACCCTGGTCCTGGAGTCTAGTCCCAGCCCTGCCCTGGCCAGGCTGGGTGACCTGGAGCACGTGGCTGACCTCTCTGAGCCATAGTGGACTGGGTGGGGGTCAACCATTCTGGGTGCACGAGGGCTGTGAGGTTAGAGCAGATGAACGACAGACCCCAGTATGTGCCTCACACACAGCAGGTGCTCATTGAATGGCACCTTTGGTTCATTCATGACGTCACTTCAGCCCAAGGTCTCCAATGGTACTGGAACATGCTGATCGCGGTCTCGGGGGCCCTCCTCCTGCTGCTCTTCCTCCTCCTCTTCCTCCTCCTCCGACACCAGCATCAGAGCAAACGCAGGACATCAGGTGAGCAGGGAACAGGGTGACCTGGGCCACAGGAGAGAGGGGTTGGAGCACCTGCCACAGGAAATCAAACAGATGGGGAAGGTCAGCTGAGGAACAGATTTTTCTAGAATCTCACATCAGAAAATCTAGAAAGAAAACACTCAACATCAGCAGAGATGTGCAAATGTAGGCTAGTCTTTCACCATTTTCAATCTCCTGAATCATGAAACATACACACACACGTGTTAAGGTTTCCTTCTTTCCTCTGGAATCACATGGGGCAGGAGAAGGGGCCAGTCCCTATCCTCCCAAGGCTGAGACTGCCCCTCTTCACCAGCCCAGAGAGAGGCTGATATCTGACCTCCTGCAGGGGCCAGAGACTCGGAGCCCAAGGACAGAAGCCTGCAGATCAGGTAATTCCTGGACGGAAGGCCCCGAACCCCCACCCAAGGCCCTGCACTGCCCCTAACTCCCCTGTCTCCTCCCCCAGATCCAGCCCAGCTGCAAATGCGCAGGAAGAATCCCTCTGTGAGAGGAAGGGACAGCTGCCCTGGAGAGCGGGACTCAGAGATTTCAGGAGGCGATGGGGGAGGGGACAACCTGGGAGGGTGTGGGGTCAGGGGTGAGAGGGACTGAAATCCACACAGCCTGACCTGGTGCCTCACCTCACCCCTGGGTTAGTGGCCCATCTGGGAGCAGGTGGGTCTGCAGCCCTGAGATCTCGGGGATCCTGCCAGGAGACACACCCCATTCTGCCCCAGCAGATGCTGCCATGAAGGACCCACAGCCTGGGGACCCCCATGGAGTGCCCTGCACCCAAGTGACCCACTCAACATCAAAGCTCAGGCAGGGAATGGCCTCCTCACCTTCCCCCCTGTCAGAGGAATTGCTGGACATGAAGGGCAGACAAGCAGAAGAGGACAGACAGATGGACAGTCAGGTGGGTCCTGTCCTCTCCAGACCCCAGGCTTCTCCAACCCCAACCACCTTTCACCGCTCTCATTGTCCCCCTGCTCCAGGCTGCTGCATCTGCTGCCCACCAGGATGTGACCTACGCCCAGCTGACCCACTTGACCCTCAGACGGGAGACAAGTGCACCCTCTTCCTCCCCGTCAGAGGAGCCCCCAGATGTGCCCAGTGTGTACGCTGCTCTGGCTCTCCAGTAGCCCAGGAAGGACCCCGACCCAAAACTCCAGGGAGAGGGCCTGCAGGGGCCCCAGAAGGCACTGGAGCTGCCCCAAGGACACTCAGCTAGTGACCCCAGCCAGCCTGGAGACCTGACATGGACCCCCAGCAGCTTCAACTGATTTTGCAGTTGAAGATAAATGACATCCAAACATTTTGTAGTCAAAGCAATAGCCTTATCAATAATCAGTGCATTAACTGATTATTGAGAGGAAGCGAGAGAATGCTTAAATTAATGATAACATAAACATTATACACCAAACATATGAAATAAGAAAATTAAGAAGCATGAGCAAATGTGTTAGAAAATAAAAGCCTAAAATAAATGACCTAATTTATTTTATCAAGTAGTATAGAATTGTGCACCTGAAACCTCTATATTTTTTATTAACCAGTCATGCCCACAAATTCAATAAAGAAGAATTTAGAGAAAGAATAGCAAATTATTATAAATGATAGTAGAAGGAGGGTATAATAATGAGCAGATACTAAGGAAGACAAACAAACATAGAGAAAAAGCAACAAAACCAAAATATTTCGTTCTGGAAACATCGATCACACTTACGAAGTCTACTACAATGGACATGGGATAAAGAGAGAAGGCACTGGTCACCTCTATCCAGACATTATATATCTTACAGACTTTAAATAGCTAAGAGAACACTGTAAACAATCTGATACCAATGTATTAGGACATTTAGTTAAAATGGACACCTTCCAGTGGACAATTTATTAGACATAAAGATTAATAGAAATTTTGTATCCCCTTATGTGTACATTAAGTACATTGACTTTGTAATAAGAAATTGTTCTATAACCGAACACTGAGGAACAGAAAAAAGTCAAAATGATAGAAACAAAGAGTAGAGTGTGAGTTACCAGCTATGGAGGGAGGAGAAATGGAGAGATATTGGTGAAAGCTACAAACTTCCAGCTAAAAGACTGACAAATTCTGGAGCTCTAATGCACATACAGCATGGTGATTGTAGCTACTAACACTGTATCATATTTTTTACTGTTGCTAAGAGAGTAGATTATAAACGGTTCTCACCACAAAAAGAAATGGCAACTCTGTAACAGGAAGGAGGTGTTAGCTAATGCTACTGTGGTCCTCATTTTGCAACATGTAAATGTTTCAGTTCAGGAGGTTTCATTGGGGATTTCTTCTGAATGCTTCTGCATTTACAACACACACACACACACATGCATGCACGCACACCAAAGTTACACAGACATTTTCTGAGAGCAGAAAAAGAAGAAGCACACCCCAACACATTCAGTCAGCCTGGAAAATATTGACTCCAAAACCCGACAAGGAGATTACAAAGTGGAAAAGCACAGGAAGATTATTCTCATGAACTTAGATGAAAACCACTAAAAATATTCACAAATAAGATTCAGTGATATATTTAAAAAAATACATCATGACTACCCTGGAGGTATTTTTGTTTTGTTTTGTTTTGTTTTGGAAGGGTAGAGGAGCTTAAAATAATTTGAAAATAATCACAATGTAATATACAATGTAATATGGATCATAAAATTGTATACCTGAAACCTATATAATCTTATTATCCCATGTCACCCCAATAAATTTAATTTAAGAATCAATATAATCCAACCCATTAAGGGAACAAGTCAGAAATTCTCACCTCAATAGAGGCAGAGAAAACTTTTGATAAAACTCACCAACAATTCACAGTGAAAACACAAATTCATCAGAAATAAAAGGGAATTTCTTATTTTATAAAGGCATGTTTAACAATCAACACTAGATGTCATTCTTAAAGTTAAGGCCTCGAACTCCTGCTCTCTATAACTGGGAATGATCCCAGTATTGTCCTTATGACCTGTTCTATTGAACAGAACCCTGGAGGTACCAACCAACTAAATAAAATGAAATTATAAACATGGAGTGGATATGACTAATAATGTATCACTCAGCGGTTTGCATAGAAAATTCAAAGTAATATGAAGTTGCATTACTCAAATTAAACAGGAGTTTTCCCATATCACTGGATACATGGTCAGTCATAGCAATCAATTGCATTTCCGGTGTCTGGTTCTGCACCAAGATAAAGGAGGTAAATGTCTCTTTATTCTCTGACTTTACACCAAAGACTCTGATTTTTGACGTTTCACCCCCAGAATTGTAAGATAATAAATTTGTATTATTTTAAGCCTCTAAGTTTGTGGTGATTATGACAGCAAATAAACTGAGCCACTTAAATTTTCTTTTGATTAGTGTTTCCATGGTACAAAAATCTTTCTTTGTCATCTTTCTATTCTGTTAATGTGGGAAGGTACACATAACACAAAATTTACCTTTTAGCCACTGTTAAAGTGTACAGCTTGGTGGCATTAAGTAATACACCGTGTCACGCAATGGTCCGCACTATCCATTTTCAGAACATTTGCGTCATCTCAAACAGAAACTGGTACCCGATAAACACTAACTCTCATGCCCCCTCATAACCAGCTGTGGGTAATCTCCACTGCATGCTGCTTTGAGGAGTCTGCTGATTCTGTGCAGTTCATAAAAGTGGAGTCTTACAACAGGTGGCCTTTTGGGTCTGGATTATTTTACTTAGCACAATGTTTTCAAGGTTAAGCTATGTTGCTCATTCTTCTACTTTTTAAAAAATATATTTTTAAAGGTTTTATTTACTTATTTTTAGGGAGAGGGGAAGGGAGGGAGGAAGAGAGGGAGAGAAACATCAATCTGTGGTTGTCTCTCACGCACCCCCTACTGGTGACCTGGTCCACAACTCAGGCATGTGCCCTGACTGAGAATCGAACCAGGGACCCTTTGGTTCGCAGCCCGCAGTCAATCCACTGAGCCACACCAGCCAGGGCAATTCTTTTACTTTTAACCTTTTTACATCATTGTATTTCAAGTGAATTTCTTATAGAGTGCATATAGCAAGGTCTTGTTTGATATTTCAAGTCAACCAATCTTACAATATGTGTCTTTTAATTATTGTGTTTAGACCTTTTAGATATAAGGTAATCACTGATAAGATTACTGTTTAGGGTTTTTATTTTATTTTATTTTTCTGTTTGTCTCTTTATTGGCTGCTCTTCTTTTTCTTTCTCTTCCCTTTCTTTGGCTTTTTTTTTTAAGATTTTATTTATTTATTTTTAGAGAGAGAGGGAGGAAGGGAAGAAGAGAGGGAGAGAAACATCCATCTATTGCCTCTCACACGCTGCCAACTGGGGATCTGGCCCTTACCTAGGCACGTGCCCTGACCAGGAATCAAACTGGCAACCTTTCAGATTGCGGGGCAATGCCCAGCCCACTGAGCCACACCAGTCAGGGCTCCTTTCCTTGGCTTCAGAGAATGTTTTTAGTATTACATTTTAATTTCTCTATAAGTGTGTTAACTATACATCCTTGAATGCTGTTTAAGTGGCTGTCCTAGATATTCTCGCACATCACCAACTCAACACAGTCGAGTGAGGTTTAGTAATTTACCTCTTCCAGGGACAAGTGGGAACCGTATAAACATGTAGCTCACCTATGTACGCTGTCGTTGTTGTATGTGTTATATCTACAAACACTTCCGGGCCTCTGTCTGAGCTCATGGGATGTGCTACAGGCAGGTGATCCTTCCCCAGACCTTTCGCTTCAGTCCAATAACCCTGCTTGGCAGCTGGGGAGGGTGCAGCAGGTCTGGGCTGGTGGAGATGGGGCTGGGGGAGGCCTTGGGGTGGCAGCTGAGGAAGCCAAAGGGGAGAAGTGCACCCCAAACACTTCAGGTCCAATTCCTTTCCAAGGGCCCTCCCCCAAAACCCTCCATCTGGACTGATGCTCAGAGGAGCCCTGTGAGCTTTTGGTATCTGGGGGCCTCTCCAGGCTAATGTCTCTACAGTTGGCGTAAAGAGAGGGGCTTTGGACACAGGACTGTGAAGGCCCCACAGGACGGCGGCAACAAGACCAATGTTCCCGTGGAGTCCACAGAGTCACACGCTGCAGGGCGGCAGGAGGGTGCGTGTCCCAGCTCCAAGGGCTACTCAGAGAAGAGTGACCCCCTGCCTCTGGTGGTGACAGGTGGCAGAGAAAAGATCCAGGCCCCCTCCCCACTACGGATTCCTCCTCACAGCAAAAGGGAACAGAGTGTGGCCCCAGGGGAACCTGGCCCCTCAAAGTCTACGCCTGGCTGCATGTGGGATAGAGGTTACCCCTTTAACCTCGGGATATTGATTGATTGATTGACTGATTTTGCAGTTCCTTATCCATACTCCTATCTGGACTACAAACTGAACGAGTAATTGGAGCTTACACTTACTGGGGTAACCCTTGCTCCTAGAAAGATTGCGCAGTACATTGTAGGTATTCCATCACGTCTTCTATTATTTTTTTTTTACATTTTCTTTTCTTTCTTTCTTTTTTCTTTCTCTTTTTTTAATTTTTTATTGTTGTTCCATTATAGTTGTCCCCATTCCCCACCCCCTGAGACTCTGCCCTGCCCCACACGCCCACCACCTTCCATCATGTCTTTTAAATGTAATAGGCCACCCTGGCTGCTGTGGCTCTGTGGGTTGAGTGCTGGCCTGTGAACCAAAGGGTCACTGGTTTGATTCCCAGTCAGGGCACATGCCTCGGTTGTGGGCCAGGTCCCCAGTGGAGGGCACGCAAGAAGCAATGACACATTGATGTTTCTCTCCCTCTCTTTCTCCACTGTCCACCTTGACTGTGGAGTCACAGACTTTGATGTTCTCATGTCTCAACCCTCAGATCTAGAAACCAATGAGGACCGATCCCTCCCAGGACCCAGGCACAATCACTCCACAACCTCTCTGAGGAGTGGGGTTCATAACAACATGTTTCCCTTGGGAAAACTGAGGCTCAGAGAGTGAATATTATTGCTTGATAATATAAAGGAAGTAGATGATGGAGGAGCATTTAAACAAGAACGAGCTTTGTCACCAACAGTAGAGCACTAACTCACTCATTGTCTCCAAAAGCAGAAGACCTGAGGGCAGGACCACAGGATGAGGGGATAGCTCTGGCCTAGGGAAAAGGGCTCTGAGGAGGCAGGAGTGAGTCAGATTTGTTCCCTGGAAGGTGTGGGTGGACACTCTAAGAAAAATGAGAAGTTCAGCCCTGGTTGGTGTAGCTCAGTGGATTGAGTGCAGGCTGTGAACCAAAGGGTCACTGGTTTGATTCCCAGTCAGGGCACATGCCTCAGTTGTGGGCCAGGTCCCCAGTGGAGGGCATGCAAGAAGCAATGACACATTGATGTTTCTCTCCCTCTCTTTCTCTCTCCCTTCCCTTCTGTCTAAAAATAAATAAATAAAATCTTTTAAAAAGAAAAATGAGAAGTTCATGAGGTGGCTGTGATAGAAAGAAATCCGCACTCTGGGGCCAGAGCAAGGAACATGTTTCCTTCCCTATTTCCCTGCATTTCCCCTTTGTGCTCATTGTCACAGTGACACTCACCAAAACTGCACAGTGAGAAGGAGACCGTGTCTCTGCTGAGCTGAGCTCTGCAGGCATAAGGATCTTCATCTTCCTGAAGTGTCTCCAGGGCCTGGATGACCACTGTCCATGGGGAGGACCCAAAGGAAGGCGCTGATGACCGGGCAGAGAATGAACAGACCTGGTGGGAGAGGCTCTGACCTAGAAGGATGGCCTTGGGACCCCTCACCTGCAAGGGGCATCTCAAGAGGCTCAGGATCTATTTCCTGCTCCGTCATGGGAATTAGAGTCGGACTCCTGGGGAGACACTGTTCCCCTTTCTGAGGGGCTGCTGATGTACTACACTGTGACAGGTACAGCCAGCCTCCCAGTGACAACACACTGAGTGTCTGTCACCCTAACAATTCTGTGGTCTTTTCCTTCTGCACAGTTGGGTTCAAAGAAAAGAGATGCCATGACCCCCACCCTCACGGCCCTGCTATGCCTCAGTGAGATACGAGGGGGGTGGGGGAGCCCTGCTCTGTCAGGACCCCAGGACTCAGGGGGCTCCAGGCGAGGAGGGTTCTGCTCAGGATTCAGGGCAAATCTCTCACAGGGACTGTCTTGCAGGGCTGAGTGTGGGTCTGAGGACCCCAGTGCAGGCAGGTGAGTCTGTCCCCAGAAGTACCAGGTTTCACCTTGTCATTGAGAACAAGGGGGCTCTGTCTCCATCATCTAAAAATCTAAAAAGGTGAAAATCAGTCTTGGCTGGCTGGCTCAGTGGTTGGGTGTCGTTCTTCATCAAAGTGAAAAGTTGTAGGCTCCATTGCCGGTCAGCACCCATACATGGGGCACCCAATGTTTCTCTCTCCCTCTCTCTTTCTCTCTCTCTCCCCTGCCCTTCTTCTGCTTCCAAAAGCAGTGAAAAATGTCCTTTTACAACTAAAAAAGGAGAAAAGTAGATCTGGGCTGACAGATGAGGGACATCAGGGAAGGTCCTGAGGCTGAGATCTGGGCACTGGGGGTGGAAATGTCTTGTGACCCAGCCTTTGATTCCCTCCAGGGACCCTCCCCAAACCCATCATCTGGGCTGAGCCAGGCCCTGTGATCCCCTGGGGGAGCTCAGTGACCATCTGGTGTCAGGGGGCCCTGGAGGCCCCGGAGTTTCATCTGGTTAAAGAAGGCAGCCCAGCACCCTGGGAAAGACAAGCCACTGGATCCCCAGGAAAAGGCCAAGTTCTCCTTCACACAATGACAGAGTATGACTTGGGGAGATATCAGTGTTACTATCTCAGTCCCACTGGCTGGTCAGAGTGCAGTGACCCCCTGGAGCTGGTGGTGACAGGTGAGAGGACACCAGGGGTCCCAGCCTCAGGCTCTGCCCTCAGGAAGGGGGATGCTCTCAGGGGGTCTCCCCCTCACAGCCCAGCCCTGGGGGACGCAAGGGAGGTGTGAGCCCATTTAACACGCTGCCTCCTTCTCTCCTAGGATTCTACAGCAAACTCAGCCTCTCAGCCCTGCCCAGCCCTGTCGAGACCTCAGGAGTGACAGTGGTCCTCCAGTGTGGCTCATGGCAGAAATTTGACAGGTTCATTCTGACTAAGGAAGGAGAAGACAGGCTCTTCTGGAGCCTGGACCCACAGCGACACCCCAGTGGGCAGGTCCAGGCCCTGTTCCCTGTGGGTCCTGTGACCCCCAGCCAGAGGTAGATGTTTAGATGCTATGGATATAGTAGGAACACACCCTAGGTGTGGTCACAGTCAGTGATACCCTGGAGCTCCTGGTCTCAGGTGAGGGACTCCTAAGCCTGTCCTCTCTGTGCTCCCTCACATCTGGGCCCTGTCCCTAGGAGATTTGGGGACAGAAATAAATGAGGCATGCAGGAGGTTCCACAGAGGGGGTCCAAGCTCCTGAAAGGTGGAAAGAGACAGGGTCTCCCACCCCTGAGCCCCCTTTTCTGAATCTCAGCAGAGAGAAAGAGCAGGAGGGAGGAATGAGAAGAGTGTGAAGTGAGGATAAAGGGGATTAGACTGAGCAGAGAAGACAGATCCTCTCCCCCACTCACCTCCTGCATCTTCATCTCAGAGTCTGAGCCCCTGGGGTCCCGGTCCCCACTGGACCATCTCCCAGAGGGAATACCATCCCTCCTAGGGGCACTGTTCTGCAGCCCCTGGGTTCACCTGAGCCTCTAGCACTCAGTGCTCACCTGAGAGTGAGGAGGGGTTGTGCCTGGCTCAGGAGGAGCTGGGGGCTCCCCTGTCTGCTCCATGGTTCTGGACACTCTGGTCTGTTCTTGCTCTTTTCTGAGAACTCTTAGGCAATGCTTGCATATATAAATTTGAGTTATAAACATTTCTGACTTCAAAAAGATATTTCTACTCCTATTTTCACTGGAATTATGTTAAATTCATTCATTTATTATGAAAACAACCTTTCATTATTAAAAACTTTTTAAACATACTTTAAAAGGTTTATTTTTTACTTCAGATGCATTTTGAAGTTTTAGTGATAAAATCGTCTATACTCAGAGCTGAACAATTTTTTGAGTGCCCCATATATATCTGTGTGTATAAATGAGACCAACCCAAGGACCCTGAGTCCTCAGCTGCTGAATAAATACAGGTTCTCATCTCCAGAATAGTGAGCGTGCATGGTTCAGTCTCCCACAGTGAGCAGAGAGATTACAAGGACGTCCTCTGTTCTGTCATGAGAGACCTCATTTCTCACCAAACCTGAATTCTTGGGGCAAAACTAACCTGGGTTCCAAAGGGCCTCAGGAGCAAAGTCTGCACTCAGAAGTCCCCGGGAGACTGGCAAGACCCATGACATCAGACGGGACCCTCATAGAAGAGAAAGGGTTTGCGAAGGGGCTGGGAGCAGTCACGTCATGAGAAACAGGAGAGTTTTGAGGATGATTAGCTTGAGTGGGATCAAGTCCTCATGCACCCACTTTTTTGTGGTTTTCAAGGAGCAGCTGACACCATCAGCCCATCCCAAAACAGCTCAGATGACAGGAGTGGAGAGTAGGAGAGTCCTCAGTTATGGGGCTGGGTGCAGAGGGTCCTGTCTGTCAGGGGGAGACTGGTGCACCGGATAGGCATCCAGAATCCAGGGGGACTTGTCTGCTGTGACCTCTGCAATGTCTTTGTCCACATTTTGCAGCCTCCCACCCCCAAGACTACACAGTGGAGAATCTTATTCACATGGGCATGGCTGTGCTGGTCCTGGTGGTCCTCGGGGTGCTGCTGTTTCAGGCTCTGAACATTGAGAGAAGGGCCCACACTACAGCCAGGACGTGAACACAGAGGGGACAGGGCACCGTTCAGAGTGGGGGAGCCGTGGAGCCCATCTGATGACCCAAGAGGAGGTGAAGGACAGTCTGACCACAGGTGGGGAAACTGTCTGCTGATTTGTCCAGGGGAGTGAACAAGCTTTGGGTGCAGGGAGTGTCTGAGTGCTCCCTGTGCAGGACTCTTCCTCCATGAAATGCGTAGTTTCTCTCCCTTTCTTTGTTGACTTTCTGAAATGACCTCCCTTGTTTTCTTACATGGAGGTCCATCCCACATGCCTTCTTTGAGTCCGCACATCTAAAACCTCATGTTCTCTTCCACTGTTATGTAATAAAATGTTCTTTGCTTATAATCATATTACCAGATGGGCATGATTGAATCTCTGTCTCTTCAGTTCACAGGGTTAACCTGGTTTCAATCACTGATTAAATGCACTAAGCCAGATATAAGCCTGGGAAATACGGATCTAAACTGATGCCACCACCCTCTCTGTTCCCACAGTCCTTCGCCTCCCCATCAGATGCCACCCATGCCGTTTCCCCAAAATGTTATTACTTGAAGGGACAGCAGGTGGTGCTACTCAGAAAATACATATTTAGAGAGCTCTGATTTGTGACGCTTGCCAGTTTCTGTGGTGTAACTTCTCCCTTCACGAGCAATCCAAAATGCCAATGTGACTTCACCCAGTGCAGAGTTGGGAGATGGCAGAATGATCGTCACCATTGAGTAAGAGCCGTCTGCCCCACACCTCCCGACACGTCCTCTGTTCACTGCATTTCATAATCTTATCAAGATGATGATAATTCCTACTGTAGTGTGGGGGTGCAGTGTCAGGGAAATTGTGACAACATAATCCCAGAACATTCATGCAAAAGTCAAGAGAGAAGGTATCAAATCTGAAAAGAAATGGACTCGGAATTCAAATACATTTGTGGTGGAGGTAAAAATTACTTCAGTCTATTTGGGGAGTACATTGGAATTATCTAAGTAAAAGGAGGAGAGACAGAGTGATGACCATAACATATACACGCTGGAGAAACTGTGTACGCAGGCACAGATTACACTCACAAGACCAGTGTGACTCTCATATTTTAAAGGAAGCACACGTCACAAAACCCCATGAATAAAAAAGAAAGATGGGTGGTGTTTGCTCACCATGACCTACCGCATGGCAGTGCAAAAGCACAAATTAAATCGGCAAGAACAATGCACGTCAGCCTTCAATGGGCTGGTGAGTCGATGAGAGAAAATTCTCCAAAGAAGGCAGGCAGGGCCATTCCCTTATGCAACCTTCAGAAAGAGACATCATTTGTCACTCAGGTAGGTGCACCTAAGAGAAGCCCTACAAACAAAAACAGGAATGGATCCCATGTGATCTGTTCAGGGGTTAAACCTAGTGCAGTGCTGAAGGTTTGTTCAAATGTCCTTTGTGACTTTCATTTGGTGACTTCAAAGTCCAGTTGTCATTATAGGAAAACACCACCTTTCTATTTGGTGACTTATCTATACCTTCATATAACTTAGTGAGCTGTCATGAAGTAGGGTGGTAAAATCCACGGGCTAACCTAGGCAATGCACTTCCTACAAGGTGGCTGTGGACATGTTGGAGGAAAAGTGTCACCTTGGCAATACAGTTGCCCCCAAACACCTGCCCCACTAGCTGCACTAAGTCCAACCAAACAAGGAGTCCCTGCCTGAGGCAGACGCTGGATCTCAGAAGTCACCCTGTGCGTCACCACCTGACATGCAACTGACCGTGTTCCATGTCCACAGCAGCTTCTGATCCCATATTGCTCCGACCGTCTGGATGTTTGTAGGTCACCAGTATGGATATGGGGGTTATTTCACAGAATGGGGTTCAACTCCATTAGGTACTCGTTTGGGATCACACAGGTTTCGGTTGCAGACTCAACAATGCTCAGGATTCCTCATCTCCTCCTGGACCCCACTGAGGAGGACTCAGGGGAAGGCAGCTGGGTGCACAGGGTGCTTGATTCTACTCCCAGATGGAAACTCACTGGGTTCCCAACCTTGAAAATCAAACACAGTATCAATAAGACTTTTTGTCATCGACAGATGGTGTTGGATAAACAAATGTACGAAAAATGCAAAAGAATGAAGTTGGATATGTCCTACACAACTCACACCAAAATGACCTCAAAATGGATCAGTATAACAGCTAATATAAAACTTAAGATCAAATGGGTAAATCTTCATGAGTGTGTGCTTACTTATGTTTTCTTAGAAATGACACCAGAGGACTTCTGGCAAAGATGGAGGCATAGGTAGACACATCGTGCCTCCTCGCACAACCAAAAGAGGAAAAACAACAATTTAAAAAACAAAACAAACAACCAGAACTGACAGAAAATCAAACTGTGTGGAAGTCCGAAAACCAAGGAGTTAAAGAAGACACGTTCTTCCAGACCGGTAAGCAGGGTAGAGCCAGGAGGAGAGCGCGCATGGTGAGACAGCAGTTTGTGGAGCCAGAGGGCAATGCTGCAGCTTCCTGGAGAGGACCTTGGCAGACGCACCTGGCCAAAAAGCAGCCGGCACACTCAGCGAAAACCGCAGGCTGGTGCACCCGGAGAAGCCCACGGCTGGCCGACCAGGAACCAGTAGGGCCGAGATTTGGTGGACCAGGTGGTCCCTCATTCGAATGTAGATAAACCGGGAGAAACAGCTGGAGAGCAGAGCAGGAGGCTCAACCTACCATCTCAGGGAAATAAAGTCCCAAACCACCAACTGAAAACACCTGTGGGGGTTAAGGTGGCAGTGAGAGGAACTTCCAGCTTCACCAGAGAGCTCATTGGGGGGAAATGACTGGGAGCCAGCGGAGAGCAGAGCAAGCGCCATTGTTCCCTCCCAGGCCCCACCCCCACAGGCAACAACCTGGGTTGCCCTGACCTGGTGAACACCTAAGGCTCTGCCCCTTAAAGTAACAGGCGCACCAAGAAAAAAAATGGCCCAAATGAAAGAACACATCAAAACTCCAGAAAAAATACAAGTAAGTGACGAAGAGATCGCCAACCTATCAGATGCACAGTTCAAAACACTGGTAAACAGGATGCTCACAGGATTGGTTGAATTTGGTCACAGATTAGATGAAAAAATGAAAAATATGCTAAGAGAAATAAAGGGAAATGTATAGGGAACCGATTGTGATGGAAAGGAAACTGGGACTCAAAATCAACGGAGTGGATCAGAAGGAAGAAAAAAACATTCAACCAGAAAAGAATGAACAAACAAGAATTCAAAAACATGAGGACAGGCTTAGGAACTTCCAGGACATCTTTAAATGTCCCGACATCTGAGTCATAGGGGTACCAGAAGGAGAAGAGGAAGAGCAATACATTGAAAACTTATTTGAACAAATAATGAAAGAGAACTTCCCCAAGCTGGTGAAGGAAGTAGACTTCCAGGAAGTCCAGGAAGCTCAGAGAGTCCCAAAGAAGTTGGACCCAAAGAGGAACACACCAAGGCACATCATAATGACATTACCCAAGATTAAAAATAAGGAGAGAATCTTAGAGGCAGCAAGAGAAAAGGAGACAGTTACCTACAAAGGAATTCCCAGAAGACTGTCAGCTGATTTCTCAAAAGAGACCTTACCGGAAAGAAGGGGCTAGAGAGAAGTATTCCAAGTCATGGAAAGCAAGGACCTACAACTCTATCCAGCAAAGCTATCATTTAGAATGGAAGGGCAGATAAAGTGCTTCTCAGATAAGGAAAAGTTCAAGGAGTTCATCATCACCCAGCCTTTATTATATGAAATGTTAAAGGGATTTATATAAGGCATGGAGGGATATCAACAGGAGAGTGGGAGGAGGAGAGAGGAGAAAAAATACAGAGAATAAACAGCGTAAATGGTAGGTAGAAAACAGACAGGGGGAGGTTAAGAATAGTATAGGAAATGTAGAAGCCAAAGAACCTATGTGTATGACCCATGGACAAAAACTAAAGGGCACGGAATTGGGGTGGGGGGGCATGTGCAGGGCGTTGGGAAATAAAGGGGGGAAAATGGGACAACTGTAATAGCATAATCAGTAAAATATATTTAAAAAAAGAAATGACACCAAAAGCACAATAAACCAAAAAAAGTTAGATTTTATCAAAAGAATAATGTATGTGAATCAAAGAACACTATCAAGAGCGTGAAAAAAAAACAGCATGCAAAACTGGAGGAAATATTTGCCAATTATATCTAATAATGATCTGGTCCATAATATGTAAAGCAGATGTATGGCTCAACCATCAACCCCAAAAAATCCAATTCATAAAAATGGTCAAAGTACTTGAGTAGGCATTTCTACCCAAAAGATATTCTGCAGAGCAGACAAGCTCTATAAATAGAAAAATTAGCTCAGGAAAACACGTTCACCATGGTCAGTCATTAGGAGAATAACTGTCAAAATGACAGAGACCAACGTCAGTAAGAAGGTGGCGAGATAAGAAATCCCAGCTCTGCTCACCCACGGAAGCCACGATTTAACTCCATCCACAGACAAAACTACATTCACACGCTGGGATGAAGGTGTGAAGTCCCAGCACCCTGTGGAGCACAAAACCCAAGAGGAATCGCATTCAAAAGGGTGAGAACAGCTTCATTTTACCGCATGGGCTCTCCCACCCGCTGGCCCAGCTCCGCACAGGGAGACGCCCTCCACCTGCGGTTTTTCTTGGGGGGTGGGGGAATGGGAGCCTCCTCCCCCACAGCCTTTCCATCACTGCCCATAGGGCCAGCCTCCATCTGTCTGAGGGGTCTGCAGGCTGGGTCCTCTGGGGGCAGCTGAGAACGCGGAAATGGGAAGGGTTTCCAGTAATTGATGTGTGTGTCTCAACAACCAGCCCACCCACAGACCCTGCAGCTGGCGTTGAGTTCCTCACAAAAATGAAAATAGAACTTTCATAGGATCCAGCACTTTCACTCTGAGTGTCTGTTCGGAGGAAATGGAATCAGGACCTCTAAGAGATGTCTGCACTCCCAGGTTTGTGGCAGGGTTATTCACAACAGTGAGCACTTGCAAAACACCTAAGTGTCCACCAGCGGATGGTGGATAAAGCGGCTGTGGTGTATGGACACACAACGGAATACTCTGCAGCCATAAAAAGCAGGAAGTGCTGCTACTTGAGACAACACGGATGCGCCAGGAGGACATTATGCTGAGTGACATGAGCCAGACACAGTGAGGTAAATCCTGCATGACTTCC
>PVJI01012351.1:0-52033 GCA_004026765.1 Micronycteris hirsuta | reverse complement strand
CCTATCACCCTCTGCTCCCCAGTTCCCCACTGCCTTTTCCGCCAGTCTCAGCCCTGCTGGTTCCCACTGGCCTCTCCAGTTACACCGCTGGAGTGCGAGGTTCACCCGTTGCTCGGGGTCGTGATTTGGTTAGGCGCTCGCGGGGTGAGTTCCTCCGGGCAAACTGCCTCTCACTCCGCTCCTCCACTCGGTTCTGCCCTGCTTACTGGCCTGGATGTATGTCCTCCCCAACTTCCTGGGTGTCGGACTTCCCTTCAGTTTGATTCTGTCCGTTCTGGTTGTTTATTTTTTGCTATTGAGTTCGTTGTTTAAACTCTCTGGTTGTGAGTGGAGGTGCAGTGTGTCCACCTACGCCGCCATCTTGGCGGAAGTCCCTGATTTCCAAGATTTCATACTATTCATTACAGCACTACCAGACAGAAATGAAATCTTTCCGAAGACAATCCCAAGTGGAAATGATGTCAGGAAAGTGCTGGAGCTATTTTTCCCTGTCCTCAGGCAAGTTGCACTGCATGGCCAACAACACCAACTTGTCCATCCTATGCGTGGGGAACCCTTATCCTGAAGCTTCTATATCTTCTGCTGACAAATTCCAGCCTCTTTCGCTTGCATGGTGCTTTCCGTTGGTCCTCGGATGGCAGACGTCCATGATCTCTCAGTTGCAATGGGTTCAGGAATTAGCGCTGTCTCACCATTCATTCCACACTGCCAGCTTTTCAAAACTCCTGTCCCTGGACTGCGTTGCTCGTATCACGTTTGGCCGTGAACATCACCTCGTGACCACGGAGACCAGCGCTGGCAGCACCTAACCTCCAGTCCCTGTAGCTGTTCATCTCTCCACCGGAACTGCCCCTTAAATCTTTTTTTCTCTAATTAAAAACTATCCTTTTTCCATGGCCTAGTTCCTTAACATTGTCTCCTCACTTATCTTTATCTTTTCTTTACTTCTTATCTTCCTTAAATTTGTCCTGGTATCAAATATTCAACTGAAATTACTATATATTTCTTATTTTAACATGAGTTTCGTTATTTACTATCCTAACAAGAGTAATTATACTTTTGCCCAGGCTGGTAAGACTCAGTGGATTAAGCCTGTGAACCACAGGGTCTCCAGTTCAACCCCCAGTCAGGGCACACGCTTGGGCCAGGTCTCCAGTAAGGAGTGCGTGAGAGGCAACCACCACACATTGATGTTTCTCTCCCTCTCTTTCTTGTTCCCTTCCCCTTTCTAAAAATAAATAAATAAAAATCTTTAAAAAAAAAAGAGTGATTATACTTTAACCATCACTGATTTTCAAAATAAAAATTCTTAAAATATTAAAAAATCTTTTACTTTAACAACAGTAATTATTTACATTTACATACATTAATCTTACCTGAAATATTTTCTGATTGTCTTTGAGGTTTCACAACAAGTTTTACACCCCCTCCAAAAACAGCAGCCCACATTCGATTATTTAATGGGTGGGCTGCAAGTCGGAACAATTCATTGGAAGAATTTGTGGCAAGAGCATGTATCAGTAAACTTAAGTAAACAGCAACAACAGCTTCACACAACAAAATGTTCAATTTTGGCTGGTCTTCATCTTGGGCTGAACTCAAGAGATTAATAAGTGAGTTC
The DNA here is from genome assembly GCA_004026765.1 of Micronycteris hirsuta. Classification (NCBI taxonomy): domain Eukaryota; kingdom Metazoa; phylum Chordata; class Mammalia; order Chiroptera; family Phyllostomidae; genus Micronycteris; species Micronycteris hirsuta. The sequence goes on along the minus strand of PVJI01012351.1, from coordinate 50,412 downwards.
ACACCTGTAAGGGTATATAATATCATAAAAAGTATATCAGCATAAAGCTCCAGAAAAAAAATACCAAAATTGCAATTTAATGAAACCTATATAATAAGAAATACATACTTCCATAATTTGAACAACAAAATAAACAATGGTAGGAATGGCTTATAACCTACAAAACAAAGTAAGAACCCATTATTCTATACTGATATAAGAAATAAGCAAATAAATAATTAAAAAGGGGAGAAGGGAAAGCTCTCCCTTACTATACAATTTCAGTATAGTTTCAAATAATAAACAGAAGGAATGATAGAATTAGAAAATCACCATCTAGTAACATCCACAGTAATATCTGATTCAGGCAAGATGCATCACTGCATGCTAGAATTTGTGGGTAAAAGTATATTTTACACAGTCCCAAAGTGTCTACTCAAAAGATACTTATTCATTGCAAAGGAAAAAAAAATAGTAACTCTGCAAAGGGAAAAAAATAGTGACTTTACAAAGGAGAAGTCTGGCAGAAGCTACCTTACCAAGAGATCAGTGAACAACACCAGTAATAGGACCAACTGACATCATGTACTCCTTGATATTTGCACTGAGAAGGGCACAATATCCCTTTTGTGGTATCCCTGCCAAAAACACATACCCTGAGTCTAATACTAAGAAAACATCAGAAAAATCCAAATTGAGGGATATTCAGAAAGATAACTGACTAGTTCTCTTCCAAAGTGGAAAATTCATGAGACACAAAGAAAGAATGAGGAACTACTCTTAATTAGAAGAAACTCATGAGAAATTACAACTAAATGTTACATAGACATTTAATGGGATAAATGGTGAATTGTGAAAAAAAATCTATAGATTACAGTATTATATCGATGTTAAGATGCTCAATTTGGTAACTGTGTTACAGTTATATTAAGAGGATGTCTGTTTTTAGGAAAGACTGATACATTTAGGTTTAAAAGGGCATCATGTCTGAAACTTACAAGTATTTCAGAAAAATACACATATATACACACACAAAGTGAGTGAGACATTGAGAGAGAGAGGAGGAATGAATGATAAAGCACTATGGTATAATGTTAACATTTGGGGATTCCTGGGGATTCTGGGTGAAGGTTATAGAGAAATCTTCTGTACAATTTTTACAACTTTTTATAAAGTCTGAAATTATTTCAGTAAAAGCTAAAATGACACAATGTTTCTATAAATGTATGTATAAATGAATTAAGTACACAGAGTTTGTCATTTCTTTTTCCTGCCCCTCTTCACAATGATCATTAACACGTAAACTTAGAGTTAAAATGCAAGTACAGTAAAAAGTAAATGACGTGGCAGACCAGAAAAGGGTATTAAGAGAGTGAGGAAAGTTTGAAATGTAGACAATGAGAAGAGCTAACCAGAGAAAAAGAAGGATGAGCAGACAGCAGGACATACGTGCCACAGAATGATCACTCCTATCCTAATATATAAAATTATACTCAATTGTATATTGTCCAATATATTTGTGAGAATATCTCTGTAATATTGCTCTCTACAACTCTAATTCAGAATTTCTAAGGATGAGGACTTCCAGTCAAGATGGCAGCTTAGGCAGACATGGCTTTTCTCTTCAACAACCACATCAAAATCACAACTAAAATAAAACAGGAACAGACACAGAATCATGAATACAGAGGTTTTGACAGTTGCCAGATGGGAGGGAGGTTTGGGAGAATGGGTGAAGAGGTAAGGGGATTAAGAAGTGCAAATAGGTAGTTACAGAATAGCCATGGGGATGTAAAGTACAGTATAGGAAATGGAGTAGCCAAAGCACTTATACGAATGACCCATGGACATGAACAATGATGATGGATTGCCTCGGAGAGTGGGGGTAGCTGGGTGGAGGGCAGCAAAGGGGGAAAACTGGGACAACTGTAATAGCATAATCAATAAAATATAATTTAAAAAGAAAGAATTTCCAAGGATAAGGAAGACAATATGTTCTGAGTCTTTAGACATTACAATACTTAAGTACTTAATCTGTGGCAGAAAACATTATCAAAAACAAAAAAAAATTCACCAAATCCACAAAAAACAACATTCAAGAAACCAGTTGGTAGCTTTTTAAAAAAGAATTGCCAGATCTGAATTAAAAAGAAGACAAATCTCACCAGGCCACTGAGCAGGAGAAGAATTTGGTGTTGCATGCTCTTCAATGCTTTCTGTCCTTAGTCTTCGACGATCACTTAAAAGAAGTCCTTGATATGCCATTCCTGTAAACTGATTTCCTTCTGTTTGACTGCTAAAATAAATAGAAGAGTTTAGCTATTTATCATCCTAACATGTGTAATAAGCAATTGGACTTTATACATATTTATTTTAGATAATTATAATAAAAATTCTTAAAACTCAATTCACTGCTCAAATAAGAATTTATTTTAGGAAGTTCTTGACATTAGTTGCAAATGTCTGATTTTTCAAAAACAAAATACCAGAATTTCAAATTTTGCTATGTTAGGCAAATGACATTCAGTCTTTTAAAATCTTTTCCAGATGCCACTTAATGTTTTAATATCTTTTCTACAGCCATTCTTCTTTTTGGAAGTCTGAGGTAAGTTGACTGCTGCTGGTGCTAGGTTATACTAGGAAATTCCAGGGTACTGTCTTGTTCCATTTCTCAGCTCTTGCAGAGTTGTAAAAGCTTAATCCTGAATTAAATATGAACTAAAATCTGGAGGATATTTTACAAGTACCTAATTCTAAAGCCAAAATGTGTCTAAATAATTACTTCCCTCACCTTTGTAGAGCTGAAGAAAATACTAAAGCAAAAGTAAAGCTGATTCCCTTCAGAGTTAATCACAACATAAGGACTAGAAAAATTACATTTAAAAAAACGTATTTGAATTCTCCTTTGGTGCCATTTTAACCAGGGATTCATAACAAACAAGTTGTCTTTGAGCTTTAAGATGACCACAGTCAACTAAATAAAAGTTTTTTCCTTATTTACATTTCCAAGACTGTGGAATACTTAGACATGGCCTCATAAGGTTAAAATCAGAATACAGGACATTTTGAGAAAGTAATTCCTTATGCAATATTAAAACAAATCTTTCCACAAAAGACTGCTGAATTTATAAGAAAAAAGATCTACACGTTTAATATAAATTTAATGTAATTCTATGTATATTACAAATTTTTACTTAATATAATTCATTTAAATTTGGATCATCTTTCTAAGTGATTCAATTTCTTATTATTTACACAGCTCTAGTCACTAAAATGAAAGTATGCACTTATGAAGGCAGTAAACCATCACTTAAAAAAAGTCAAACCATCACTTCTATTTGCCCTGGCTGGTGTAGCTCAGTAGATTGAGCGCGGGCTGGGAACCAGGGGGTCCCGGCTCGATTCCCAGTCGGGGCACATGCCTGGGTTGCAGGCCAGGTCCCCAGTGAGGGCCATGTGAGAGGCAACCATACATTGCTGTTTCTCTCCCTTTCTCCTTCCCTTCCCCTCTCTCTTAAAATAAATAAATAAATAAAATTTTTAAAAAAAAAGTCAAATCATCACTTCTATTTGACATCACTTCCAAAGACTTTTATATTATATGTAAATGGGATAAGTAAAATTGATTTTAATAATTCAGTGTTAGGAATGTACCTTTTCATTTTTCAAAAGTAATGAAGTCAAGTATTTCCTCTTTCAACTTATAATCAGTTAAATAAATAGAAGTTAATCCAACACTAAAAGAAATATTTCCTAAGGAAAAAAATTAGAAGACTTAATTTTAAAAATTATTTTGGATAGTGAACATTCCTCTTCTTGAAAACAAAAAGATGGAGGTGATGATAATTTCCATTTACTATTTGTCATTTTCTATGTGTCTCTCTTGTTACTAAATGATGGCTATATTAAACACATAATTATTTGTTTTTTCATTCTCTCTCATTTATTAAAGTAAACATGGCAGTGATATTTAAGGATTTTTCAGTCCCTAGGAAATAGAACCTTAATATAACTCTGGAATAGTTGAATATTTATGCTATATTAATACTATTATGGGTGATTTTTTTTTTACCTGTAGCTATGACTGTCACATAATGCTTGGTAAATTGATGCAGAAAGTGATGCTGCTAATGAATGAAGTGTGTGCACCTAAAACCAAAACAGCCACAATTACATTTTGTACTCACATTTCTACACAATGGTAATATCTTAAAAATCAGAAAATACTCAGGAAACTAGCAATATCATAAGACTACATTTTCCTACATGAGACTACTAACTGCACTTTAAAACTTTGAAAATAAGACTCATCCAACTTTTTTTAAAATAATTACTTTATTGTTGTTCAATTACAGTTGTCTGCATTCTCTCCCCTCCTCTCCCCCCACCCCCTCCAACCCCACCTCCCTCCCCTGCCTCCCTCCTCCTTTTATTCATGCCTACAACAAAGCTAATTAACTCAGCTTGCTAGCAATTATCTTAAAATGCAATATGCAAAAAAAGAAAGAAAATCAAAACCAAATAAGTACACTTTTCAGAGCTTTTATTTAAACTTGCTTTGTGAAATTCCCCTTGATGAAGATAAAGACTTGATTTTATCAATAAGAATGAATTAAATGTTTACAAAATATATCAATCACTCTCTGAAATGGCTGATTTCCCAGAAGTAAATAATTTACTTAATAAATATGAGTAGTGCATAGTCTTATAATTTTTAATTTAGAAACTTTAAAAATTATTAACATCATATAAAAACCACATCCTAAAATGCCAGACTGAATCAACATCTTCAGACTCATAAAAGTCTTAAAATCTGAAGGGATTTTAGAAAAAGCTTCATACTCTTTGTTAGCCTTATCCAAATTTCTAAAAATTAGAAATGCTTACTTATAATTTACATGCATTAACGCATTTCTATGCATCTGTATTAACCTAGGAAATAATTTAGTAATCTCTGCTAAAATACTGAAATGGACTCATTTATGCTATGGATTAAAAATCTCTAATAGGTTGACATGACCAGTAAAATCTTGGGGCCTTCAGAAGAAATGTACAACCAGAGATTGAAAACACCTTTCCAAAAAAAAAGAAAAAAAAATGTTGGGGACATGAAATGACCTTGGCCACTGGAACTGGAAAAAGCACAGTACAAACACACTGAGGCCAGCACAGTAAGTCTGATCAACTCTCCAGACCCTGCCAAGCTCTCTAGGGTTAATTAGACTCTTCCATTCGTGAGCTTTCAAAACAGAGTATAGGTTTAATTTTGAGTAATCACACTGCCAAAATTCTGATTGCCCCTAATTACTGCACAATAAACACAACTGTCAGGGAAATAGTTCAAGGATACTTTCTCTGAAACTACTTCTGATCAATCATGGTTCTTTCAAAGATAGCCCTTTGTACTTGTATTTCACAATATGCTGGCATAAAGGCAAAGTCATAAATTTCTAACTTACTCGTTCATCTAAGGGGAATGGAGGGTCTAAAGAAATAAGTGACAAGAATGCTATCTAGAGAATTAATATTATTATCAAAAGAGTATTTGCCTGTTTTGAAGGAAGACAACTTTTCTAGAAGAATGCTTAATTTTAAATTACATTCATTGGACAAATAGTTGTGAACTGATCAGGAGTGAACAGGTAGCACATAAGACTACTTTGAAACATTTCCTCTATGTTCAAAATGGAAGACAAGTATAACATATTTACCTTCTCAGTGTGTACAATATCAAATGATCATAAAATTTACGTTACCTTCACATCTCCAATATTGGGGTGAGGCGGTGTTTTCATCTGAGCAATAGTATAAAGTATATCATGGATGTGATTATTTAAGTACAACACAGGATTAGCTATGACTGTTTTTGTCGATGCAATACTTGCTGAAAGCAGAGGTAGGGTAGTAGGTAATGGTAGTGGAGACTGGAGCTGCTTCACTGTAGTTTCCTGTAGGTAAGAGATTATTTTTTTCAAAGTAGTCAAAATGAAGGAGAAAAAAACAACTAATAGTTATCTGATAAAAATACTGATGATTAATATTTGAATGTAAGAAGTAGATTCATGTACTTACTCCCCCAGTCTACAAAAATTATTGATCGCCCATAAGGTACTAGGTACTATGCTAGATACAGAAGATAAAGATGAGTATGACATAGATGTAATCTCAATCTTTTAAGCCTATTCCTAATTCCCACGACTTAAGTCTAAAAAAGACCCATGTAGATTATATATATCTGCCACCTATAAACAGAGGAGTTGAACATATTTAGATTAACTAGTAAAAGGAGCTTTATAGCTATAACTAGAAGAGCTATTGAGATTGTTAAAATAACCAAGACTGGAAACAAAACTGAAATTCATACCTGCTGTGATTCTTGTAATAAAAATTTGAGTTCCATCCTTACTGAGGCCAGACCTCCACCTTGGGCCCCATGAAGGCTACAGTAACTAAGAAACACTCTCAGGAGATCTTGGTTTTTCTGCAACCACATCTTCCGTCTTTCTGCATGCTCCCGTTTGGCCTGCAACCTTCGTCTTTCTATTTGGTGGCGCTCATAGGAGTCAATATCTGGTTTGTCCACCATTTCTTCCTGATCCAAAAGATCACTCTCTACTTTAGAATAAGTTCTACTGACATATTCTTTAATAACTGTTTCATGATTACATATCTCATGCAAGGCAGCAATTTCCTTTTCAAGCCAGTTATAAAGTTGAAATCTGAGTTTTCCTCCATCTACTTCATAACCTGTAGCCAGTGTTCTCAGTTCAGTCATAAGGATCTTTAAACAAGCTCTGAATTTTAGTTGTTCAGCAATCACATCAACTTCAGTGTTACCTTCAAGACAATCGTCTTCCTGAGGAGTCAATAACACACTAGGGTCTGATGCTTTCTGATCTTCTTGTCTATCTTTACCCCTGGCATCTGTACTTTTCATTATTAAACCATCTGTATCTTCTTCCTCTTCTTCTAAGGCACTGTCATGATCTTCACCCCAATCAAGAGTAAGAGGTTCCTCATCAACTTTTACTACTAGCTGACTCCAATCAAACTGTGATGAAGTTACACTTGCCCAGTCAACGCCAGAACTGCTTCTGCCATCACTCAGAGTTTTTGATTCTGAACGTGTATCGCCCATCTTTTTAGAAATGAATTCAGGCTGATCTTTTCTTGCAGATAAAGCAGATGATTTGGTAACTTTGGGAATTTTGGAGAGTACCTCCAAGGCTAAAACAGGACATCCAACTTTAAAATGAGCATTTGCAGTGGTAAAAAATAATTTTCTTTCTATGAGGTTAATTTTATCAACGAAGTTTTTTTCAGTTTTGAGACCTAAAGTTGCCAAAGTTCCTTCAGGGGAGGCGAGGTTTCTTCGAATAAGCAAAGGATGAGTTCGAAGGTAGTTGTAGAAACTAAACACCACTGGGTTACAAGATTTGATGATAACTATAGAAATCAAGCAGACAGAATCACAAGCTACTGTGTTAATGTGTGTTTATATTTAAAAGAATAAAATATGTCCGCATTTTCTCAAAATAAAGGATACTTAAATATGAACCTAGGATAAGTTATTAAACTATGGTACATCTATATAATCAATAAAACTACACAGCTGAAACACAAAAAATTTCCCTATGTGCTGCTATGGAGTAATGTCCAGGATGTATTAAGTAAAATAAGTTATGAAAAATGGTATATTGTAAACTACCTTTTATCTGAGAAAGTGGAGAGAACATACAAACACAAATACATGCATACACATGTGTATTTTTTAAATGGAAGAAAACCATACAAAAAAATGTTTGTTTCCCTAAAAAGGGAGGGGAGAATAGGGCAGAGAGAGGTCAGAAAGGAAGATAGATTTTCTCTGGTTTTATATATTTTAATTTAAAACCATGTTGATATTTTAAATAACTTTTTTTAACCTCAAAACATCTTTTATCATTTCAGTGTATATTCCTCCAGACTTTTTCCTTGTAACAATGTCTTTTTAAAAATTTAATCTTTATTGTATTTTTTCATTACCATTTAGTCGCTTTACACCCCTCTCCCCAGCAATTTTTTAAAAAATTCATGCAAAAGCAAAATTAAAGAAATGATTTTGTGTATCAACTGGGTAGCATTAACCACAATAGAGGAATTATAAGGTGACTTTAAAATAAGTAATTTAACTACACATCCTTAGTGGGATATGTCATAAAAACAAAAACTTCAAAAAAAGAAAAAAGCTTTAACTGTTCTCAGTAACATTGTTATGAAAAATATTTGCATTCTGAAACTATTATATGCATATTAAGTAGCAGATAATTATGTTAATGCCATGAGAAATCAAGCTTTTGTGATAAGACATAAATTTTAAAGATTTTATTTATTTTTAGACAGAGGGAGTGGAGGGAGAAAGAGATTGGGAGAAACATCAATGTGCAGTTGCATCCCACGTGGGCCCCCTAAGGACCTGGCCTGCAACCCAGGCATGTGCCCTGACTGGGAATCGAACCAGCAACCCTTTGATTCACAGCCCATGTTCAATCCACTGAGCTACACCAATCAGGGCATAAGACACAAATTTTAAATCTAGAAAATTTGGATCTAGAAAATTCTGGAAAATTCTAGAAAATTTAAATCTAGAAAATTCTGGGGAAAGAACACTGTAATCTATATTTCAATTTGAAATTTCAGTGTGAAATCATGAATTCTCAGGGAAAAATATTTCTCAGCTCCATTCATTGAAATGGCCTAGAAATGATGACAAAACCAATAGCAATGAGAATTCCTGTGCCCAGGCTGCAGTCTCTAAAATTTAATTATTCCATATCAAAGGACCCAGTATTCTTAGGAGGAATGGCCATTTCCAGGTCTAGGGCAGGAAACGTACAAAATGAGCCTGAAACATCTTGCCAAACTAGAAAGCAAAGAAACTATCAAGGAATAATGTCAAAAGGATTCAAAAACTTGAAGAGGCTCACGTTTGTTATAGATGGGATCATCTGAGCGTCAATAACAACAAACCGCAATGGATTAAAACACACTTCTATCTAAATCTGTGAGTTCAAAATAACCTTTAAAAATATAAAATCTAAGTGGTCAGCTTCATAGGATGCTAGGGAACAAAACTATTATTTTGAAAACTGAAAAAATATTCCCTTCACTACATATACTACTAGACATTAGCGTAATCAAACAGTTGCTAAGAGAGACAGTACTCTAAAGAAGTATTCCAACTCAAAAGAGAGGATAAAATGACATAATTAGAACATCATTTTGAAATAATGATGAAAAAAAATGAAATAATGAAATAAAAAAACCTAGGCAATGATCATTGGTAGCTGTTAACACCACAAAAACTAAAACAAGTAGACATTACAAGTCCCCTGATGAACGTCACCTAAGAAATATTTCTGCCCCAAAATCTGATAAAAGCCTCTAGAATCTTACTTGCTAATGTCTAGGAAATAGAAAACACGGGAAAAAGAAACACGTTAAATGACACAACAGGGACACAATCAGCAAAACCCAAAATACAAGAAACTATAGCATTAACAACCTGACTTCTTAAATAAATTGCAAGGGGTACGTAGGGGGGAGAAAGGAGGAAAAAACTATGGATTAAAGTAGAAGTAGCCAATTACAATATATAGGTCTTGTTTTGTATCTTCATTCAAACAAATCGACTGTATAACATCTTATGAGACAACCAGGAAAATCCAAAGCTGTGTTTAATAACTGCTAACAGACTTTACAATGGTATATGTTATGTTTTTTAAGAGTCAGTTTTTAGAGATGCATGTTGAAATATTTATAGATGAAATGATATGTCAGAATCTGCTTTAAAATGAATCTATGCTGATAATGGGAAGGGGTAGAAAGGACAGAGTATATATGGTTATGTTGGTAATTATTGAAGCTGGGTGACGAAGTCACAGATGTTCATTATATTATTCATTCTTTTATATATATTTGAAATTTTCCAGAATACATTTTTTTAAATTAATCTGGAAAACATTAAGAAATAAGCTGAGCCTTCCTTCTATAAAAATTACCTGGGTATCTCAGATATTTATTTTTCTTCTAAATGTTTTCTTTCCTTTAATATTAAAATATTATATTTCTTCTTTGTAAAGAAGAAAGTAAAAATTGGGTCCTAATCTCTTCCATGTTAGCTCTTTTAACATTTCAACATAAGTAATAAAAATATAAGGCTAGAAAATTATAACTATACAAAGTACAAAATAAAAAGTAAAAGTTTAAATGTCTCTACCCCTACTCCCAAAGTTAACCAGTGACCAGTACTTAGTTTCTTGTGATCTGTTCCAGGAAACAAGAAAAGGAGAGGGAGGCCAGACACTGTGAACGGGGGCGGGGGGGAGGGGTGTGTGTGTGTGTGTGTGTGTGTGTCACATGTATGTAAAATGTTCAGCATCTGCTTTTTTCACTTAATAATACAGCACATATTAACACATCAATTTACCTCATTTTTAATGGCATTGTTTCTATTCTTTGGATATATTATAATTTATTTAACTATTCTATTGATAAATACTTAGAAGTTTCCATTATATAAATTGTATTGCCAACAATCTGACAATATCCTCCAGATGCTTAAAAAATCTAAATTATTCAGGATAAATAAGAATAAAGAAAGTTTAGCACCTAAGAATAAAGTTTTTCCAGGCCCATGCACTAAACCAATATGTGAAACAGCCAAAATCTCTTCTATAAAAACAAGAAAAGCTGGTTATGTAATTAAATGGAAAGAGCTGTATAATGCCTCAGTTCAATAGATATGAAATAAGAGCAATGGAAATCCTATTTTATAAACTTTGATCTATCTGTGAGAGTAAAAATGTGTGTGAAGTCCTCACAGTACTACTCAAACTATGGAAACAAAATGATATATTCAGTTATAAACCGTAAATGCCTAATCCTTTAGCCACACATGAAATTTTGATAATTTCTGAAAGTTGTAAAGTAAGTCTGGTAATGACTTTGTTTCTTTTGATCTAAGTGAACATTGGCTCAGAAACTGTCTTCTTTTAAAAAAGAAAAAGAGCCCTGGCTGGTGTGGCTCAGTGGATTGAGTGCTGACCTGCGAACCGAAGGGACACCACTTCAAATCCCAGTCAGCGCACATGCCTGGGCTGAGGGCCAGGTCCTCAGTAGGGGGCATGTGAGAAGCAACCACACATGGATGTTTCCCTTTCTTCCTCCCTTCCCCTCTTTAAAAATAAATAAAATCTTTTTAAAAATAAAAGTAAAAAAAGGAAAAGAGAATGAATACATTGAAAACAATAAATGAAAAAGATTGCCCTGGCTGGTGTAGCTCAGTGGATTGAGCGCGGGCTGGGAACCAAAGGGTCCCGGTTCGATTCCCAGTCAGGGCACACACCTGGGTTGCAGGCCAGGTCCCCAGTGAGGGCCATGTGAGAGGCAACCATACATTACTGTTTCTCTCCCTCTCTTTCTCCCTCCCTTCCCCTCTCTCTAAAAAACTAACTAAATAAAAAATCTTAAAAAAAAAAAAGAAAAAGAGAAAATTACAAAATATCCTACCTTGATGATGATCATCCTCCTTTGGTGTTTGTTCCAATAATGTGTCCAAGGCTCGGGTGTAATCTTTCATCACCCAATAGGCAAGACTACGCAGGAAAGGATCAGGATGTAATCTTTTGCAATCAAATCCTGAACCATCCTTTTGGCAACCCAAAACCTTCTGATTTAAGATGGATATATAAGTTGATGAAGTCTCAAATTCAGATTCATATAAACGGGCAATAACCATGGCCAGCTGAATATCTTCCATTTTTTCAAGACATACCTGTAAATTTTAATATTAAAAATACTTATTTAGAGATATAAAATATCCCACCAATATCCTGAGATTATCTACCATTTGTATCTCACAGTATAAGAGGGGGTGCAGAGTTTGAGGGGTAGTTAAATGATTGCCTGAAAGGAGACTAAAGGAATAGGAAGAAGAGTAAGAAATCTGAACTTAGCTTCCAGCCTAGAAAAACTATTTGTAAAATAAGCATAAAACAGGGTATATCAATATCATCTCAGTCTTCGCTCAATTTAAATGAGTACCATTTATTTTTAAATTGAATGCCTATTATGACATCAGTTCCTATTAATCTTCACATGTATTTCCATATAAACATAATTATTACTATTTTAAATAAACTTGTTTATATAGCAAATAACATATGAAATGAAGTCACATATTCTATTTTACTCCCTCTAAGTTTACATTCTAATGTAACTACACATCTTGAGATATTGAGGTCATTTAGGTAATATGAGCATCTCTCAGTCAATCAACATATCTCTTCTTTGCCTAAGTATCTTCTAGGCTAAACTTCCCATTTTAAAATTAAAAACATCTCTGTGTTTTTTTAAAAAAACCACACACCTGAGATAATTCTGAAAACATTACTAACATTAAATATTAAATACTTTCACTTTGTTGGTTATTTCCTATTTCTTCTATCATGTATTATTTACAGTTCTATTTTTCTTTCACCCCCTTGGATTATTCACAATGACAGTAAGTACTCTAATAGGAAGATAGCATAAATAAATAGAAACATCTGTAATTAGGCTTTTAACCAGCTGCCAGGATTCTATATAAAAAATGCAAAGTTTTACCTGTTTACATGTATTTTCCAATATCTGGAACAAACTACATTACAAAATAGTACAAAGTGCAATTTCAGTTCCATATGTATGAGTTACATTTAGAAGATAAAGAACATAAAGTATCTGCCTTTCTATACCAAATAAGGAGGTCGTGATCTATATATACTTTAAAAAGTTCAGAATCACAGGATGGCCAGGAAGAAGATATTCATAAACAATTTTTTGCCATTGTTTCATACATTTATACTTAATAGGCATATATTTAACTTAAAATGAAATAGCCCCTACATAAAATTTTTCTGTTTCTCACATGAATTTATTTATAATTTCATTTTTCACAGTGCCACTATTTAAGTTCAGTGGCTTCTATAGTTATTCTCTGTCCTTACAAACATATCAGAAAAATAAAATCTCCTACAGCACCCATTTATGATAAAAACACTCAGCAAAATGGGAATAGAGGGAGCATTCCTCAACAGAATAAAGGCCATATGAGAGACGTACAGCCAACATCATACTCAATGGACAAAAACTTAAAGCTTTCCCATTAAGATCGAAAACAAGACAAGGATGCCCGCTTTCACCACTCCTATTCAACATAGTACTGGAAGTCCTATCCACAGCAATCAGACGAGAAATAAAAGACATCCAAATTGGAAAGGAGGAAATAAAGCTGTCAATGTTTGCAGATGACATGATAGTATACATAGAAAATCCTATAGACTCCACCAAAAAACTACTCGACCTAATAAATAAATTTGGCAAAACAGCCGGATACAAAGTCAATACCCAGAAATGAAAGGCATTTTTGTACATCAACAATGAAATACCAGAAACAGAAATCAGGGAAAAAATCCCATTTGATATAGCAACAAGAAAAATAAAGTACCTAGGAATAAACTTAACCAAGGAGGTAAAAGACCTGTACTCAGAGAACTACACAACACTGAAGAAAGAAATTAAGGAAGACACAAACAAATGGAAGCACATACCGCGCTCATGGATTGGAAGAATTAACATCATCAAAATGGTCATACTACCTAAAGCAATTTACAGGTTCAATGCAATCCCTATTAAAGTACCAATGACATATTTCACAGATATAGAACAAACATTTCAGAAATTTATATGGAACCATAAATGACCCCAAATAGCTGGAGCAATTTTAAGAAAGAAGAACAAAGCAAAAGGGATCACAATACCTGATATCGAACTATATTACAAGGCCACTGTAATCAAAACAGGCTGGTACTGGCAAAAAACAGGCACATAGACCAATGGAACAGAACAGAAAGCCCAGAAATAAACCCAAGTCTCTACAGTCAATTAATATTTGACAAAGGAGGAAGAAGCATAAAATGGAATAAAAACAGCCTCTTCAACAAATGGTGTTGGGAGATCTAGACAGCTACATGCAAAAAATGACCCTCAATCACCAGCTTACACCATACACACAAAAAAAATTCAAGGTGGATAAAAGACTTAAATATAAGTCATGATACCATAAAAGTCCTAGAGGAAAACATCAGTAGGAAAATTTCAGACATTCCATGCAGCAACATCTTCACGGATATGTCCCCTAAAGCAAGGGAAATAAAGGAAAGAATAAACAAATGGGACCTCATCAAATTAAAAAGTTTCTGCATGGCTAAAAAAACAGCATTAAAATGAAAAGAGAACCAACTATATGGAAAAACATATTTGCCAATGATACCTCGGACAAGGGTTTGATCTTCCAAATATATAAAGAACTCATACGATTCCACTCCAGGAAGACAAAAAACCCAATTAAAAAATGGGCAAAAGACTTGAACAGACACTTCTCCAAGGAGGACATACAGAGGGCCCAGAGACATATGAAAAGATGCTCAGCATTGCTAGCCATCAGAGAGATCCAACACAATGAGATACCACCTCAGACTAGTCAGAATGGCCGTCATAAACAAATCAACAAACAAGTGTTGGAGAGGATGTAGAGAAAAGGGATCCCTAGTGCACTGTTAGTGGGAACGCAGACTGGGGAAGCCACTGTGGAAAACAGTATGGAACTTCCTCAGAAAACTAAAAATGGAACTGCTTTTCAACCCAGCAATTCCACTGCTGGGATTATACCCTAAGAGCTCTGGAACACCAATCCAAAAGAACCTATGTACCCCAATGTTCATAGCAGCACAATTTACAATAGCCAAGTGCTGGAAGCAACCTAGGTGCCCAACAGCAAATGAATGGATCAAAAAACTATGGTACATTTACACAATGGAATTCTACGCAGCAGAGAGAAAGAAGGAGCTTATACCATTTGCAACAGCCTGGATGGAACTGAAGAGCATTATGCTAAGCGAAATAAGCCAGGTAGTGAGGGACAAATACCATATGATCTCACCTTTAACTGGAACATAATCAACAAAAGAAAAAAAGCTAACAAAATATAACCAGAGACAATGAAATTAAGAACAATCTAACAATAGCCAGAGGGGAGGGGGAGGGGACTGTGGGGAGAAGGGTTTTCAGGAACTACTATAAAGGACACACAGACAAAACCAAGGGGGAGGGTGGAAGCAAGGGAGGGTGGCGGGTTCGGATGGGGTGCAGGGGAGGGGAGGGGAGAAAATGCAGACAACTGTAATTGAACAACAATAAAGTAATTTATGAAACAACAAAAAAATACAATCTCCTGCCCTGGCTGGTGTGGCTCAGTGGATTGAGCGCGGGCTGGGAACCAGGCGGTCCCGGTTCAATTCCCAGTCAGGGCACATGCCTGGGTTGCGGGCCAGGTCCCCGTGAGGGCCATGTGAGAGGCAACCATACATTGCTGTTTCTCTCCCTCCCTTTCTCCCTCCCTCCCCTCTCTCTGAAAATAAATAAATAAATAAATAAATCTTTAAAAAAAAAATACAATCTCCTCCACAACCCTTTCAGGTTTTCAATCTCTCACAAGTATCACATAGCATATTTTATTTATACCTCTATGGCATCTTTCAGTGAACCAGCTAACAAGAAAAAGGCAGCAGATTGTTCAAAGCGTTGTTTTCCAAGTAAAGAGAAAGCATTTTTTAAAGCTGCTTTACGCCATCTATCTTCATTAAAGTTGTGGCTGAAAAATGTTGTCATTTTTTCATCATGCTGTGACCTGGGAACCAGAGCAGAAACATCAGTGGTTAAGTTAAATTTTAAATATTTTGAATCCTTCACAGAATGTGTGAAAATGAAAGATAAAAACCTCAAACACCCATCTAACAAAAGAACAATAACTTTAGGTACTTATTATCATGCTTCACTTCTAGTAAGGAAACTCAAATTATGCTATCTACATATAAATAGGAAGCAAGAGCATTTTCTACTTTCCAAAGTACTTTTATCAACTTTTTTTTAAAACAACATCCCACTCTAGTCTTTAGGTAAGCTGAAACGATATTGTGTCCATTTTTTGCAGATAAAGGAAGCAAAGCCCCCAAAAGTATGTTGATTTGACCAAGTTCATACATCTAAATGCTTTCAAAAGTATTAGGTTTCTGATTCACAGCACAATCTTCATTCAATTAAATTAGGTTAGGTATTGAGGCAACTTACCTAAACAGACCCCACACTACTGCTTTCTTCTTCATGGCAAGGTAGAATAATGCAGCATCCAATGCATCATTGTTCCTTTGAAATGAAGCTTTGGCAACCTAAACAATAAAATATTCTATTAAATTAACCTTTTGATTAAACAATTACAACCACTTAAATAACAAGTAATGCTTCCCTACTATTTCTATGGCTGATAGAAACTATGGAGATGGGAAAAGTTGGCTCTATCCTACAATCTCCAGTGTCTTATAATGCATGCTCCTAAAGACAATGATTTGCATGCCAATAATAACAAAAATAAGCGCCTTTCATTTATCTTATTGAATCACCACAATCCATGAGATACTATTATCCCCATTTTACATGAGGTAACTGAGACACAGAGAAGTTAAGTGAATTGCCTAAGGTCACACAGTAAGGGACAGAAAAGGGATCAGAACCCTGGTAGTAATAAAACTGTCCAACATAGGAAACAATAAAGAAGAATGAATATTTAATAACTTTTTTCTTGAAAATTAAACATATTACATTTCTTGATGTTTTATGAAAGTTAAAATGTTAACTTCTATGGTGTATGTGATTTCACAATTTAAAGCTTTCAACTAATACTGAAATAAGCATCTGTGAATAAATATCAATTATATACACATATATTTATAAAATTACAGACAAAAATAGAAGTTCCAGGTGTTTTTTTAAATGTACTTTTATAAAAGCATACATTTCTGGTATTTTTCAATCAAATTTTGACAACTCTAAAGGACTAATGCATTTTCTCTGGCATGTAATTAAAATACAGAAGGTGGAAGTTCTATTATTTTGAAGGGCTTACAAATTTTAGCTCTTAGAAATTTCATGAGAAAACTCTTAATGAGCATATAATTCTCCTTGTATTATAACTGATAACCTCCTTTGAGACATATAACCAAAGCTGCTGATTATATATAAAACGAATCAACTCAGTATAAGTTTAAAAACTTAAGTCAGTAACATTATTATATATAATTATATTGTTTTGAACACAGTATCAAATAGACCATGTCTTATTTCTCAAAGATACTGAGATAACCTGTGCAAATCACTAGTTGAGAAGCGTAATAATAAGAAACAGTGGGTGTTTTATTTGCTCACATTGACTGGTCAAACAGGAACTATAAAGCTTGGGAGAGAGGGGAAAGACACCTAAAAATGCACCACAAAAATGCTTTACTCTCAATACTCTTTTATTTCTCTTCCCCCTTTTTAGTATTTTCTCTGCCTTCAATCACTTACCTTAGTATTCCAATGTTTAATAATTCTTAGAGGAATTTTTATTCATCTTCTACTAAGGATTTATAATATCAATCTCAAGGCAAAAAATTTATATATACTTTTGACTTAATTTAAGAGATAAATTATTTGTAGAAATAAATCATATGTATATACCAAAATGATTTAATTATAATAACACAACACTTCACTGACAAGAAATTAAACAGATCTTCATAGGCAAAATCTGAAACATTTCAGACAAAATATACCCTCTCTTTGTTTCCACTGCTTTGGGACATAAAAAATTGTATGCAGATACTGTGTTATTTATATACTATAACAATTAACTTTTCCCATACATCAGGCACTAGATTTCTTGGTTGGTGTGCGAAAAATTCCTTCTGACATTTGTGCCTATTTGGAGAGAAGAAATGTGGATATCTTATTGGCTGCCTTACATGTAGCAGGAAAATGACACTTTTATACTCACACTTCAAATCACAGGACACTAATTAAGAGGAAGAGGCCACAGAATTTAAGAACTACTATTATAGAGGAATAAATTCCTCTTGGGAGAAATACATTCATACTTCACAAATGTAGCTATCATTAACTGTACTTTGGGAATTTCAATGGATTCCCCAAAGTAACCCTGACAGAGTAGAAAGGGCACAGACTAAATCTAACACGTATAATTGATGAGAATTTGGGCTGGATACCCAAATTCTGTAAGTCTTAGTTCCATCAGGTGAGAAATGGAGATGGGGCTGATGAAAAGATGAAATAATTTATGAAAAGCAAATAGCACCAAACCCAGCACACAGTAGGTGCTCAATAAGAGTTTCTTCAACACTGAAAGAACTTTCAGCTTCCACTAACAAATTTTTTTAACAAATTTTTCCCGAACTGGAATCTACCAGAAAACTGATTCCAAAAACCAATCTTAAAAAAATTTATAACGTTTCATTTGCTGCCATAGATATGTCCTTCAAGTGCACACAAATCAAAACTTGTTATTGAATGTTATTTTAAGTGTGCACAGGAAGTTTGCTGTTTATTAACCTAGCCATGCAGAAAATCCTTTCTATAAAATGAATGATTTTTCTATGTAATGTATGTAACTGACAAGGATTTAAATTTACCTTCTAAATTTAGATTTTCGTAGTTTCTTAATTAGAAACTACATATCAACAGAGCAGGATTTTTGTTCTAATCTTAATTAGACCACATATCAACAGAGCAGGAAATATTGCTATTCCATAAATATTATAATCTCAGTATATATATAGCAAAAGACAATTGATATACTGCACAACATTTTATAAAAGTCAAGTTTTGGAATATCAAAAAAATGTTAAGAAATTTTCTATATTTCAAGATACACAAACTAATTTCCCAGTACAGGTTTTCTGGAAGATACTATCTCTTCTCCTGCAATACTTTAAGTTCAAACCCAATGAAGTAAAATTACCTTTTCAATGCATCTTCGAAGAGTGTTAATATTCCTGACCCACCAACCTATTCCCATAGCTCTTAACTCAGACCACTGAGGGTCTCCTCTCTGAATTGCAGGAATCCTATTAATCAGTTCTTCCTCAGCCTCAGAATGAAAAGCCCAGGCAAAATGGCAAGTAGATACACCTAAATTAGAAATACAATTTTTCACATAGTCATGTATTCATTAATTCTGGAAAGAATTTTCAGGCAGAAAGCAAAGAAGAAAAGAAGTCTTTCATCATTCAGGATTTTATACCATATAAGCTTATAAATATTAGATAAGTGACAAGATACACAAAATCAAAATCTCTATCTTTTCCCCAAACATACTTGCTTTTGTTCCCCTGCAAAAACAGAAACACTAAAACTTACACATTGGGAAGAAAGATACTTGAGTATCAAGCCATTCCTATGTGCACACACCAAACTTATCATCAGTGAAAGCTTGGTCAATCGAAGTATCTTGGTCCGTGTGCTTGGGTTGGGGTGTTTCAGAGTTCCACTTGCTTGTGGACCATATCCTTTAGAGCTGAATACTAAAAGCTGCCCCATTCAGCCCTCTGGACAAAGAACCAAATATCATTTTAAAGGAAACTCTAAACTTCATGCTACTTCCAGGGAATAGAGGCACATTCCTCTGCATTTAGCAACTTGGTTTAAAGTACTTTAAAGCTGTTTAATATTGATGAGATATACAAACTCTTTCGCCCTGGTAGAATATAGAAGGCTGACAGGAATTTAGGCTGTATTTAGAAGCAACAAAATGGGTTTAGGGACACCATCAGACTTGGAAGTAAAAAAGAGTTTATCAATAATTAACTACTGAAAACACTTTATTACTCAACTTAGAGCAGGTGAAGAGGAAACATGAGGGGAGTGGACCACACAGAGAGGTATAGGTAGTGAAAATGCTGGGAAAACCCTGACAAGCCTAGGAAAGAAGCCAGATCAGTCAAAGTAGCCGTCTATGTGATCCCATTTTGTAAACAAAGAAATGATGGGGGTCAGTGACAGTCACTGTACAACACAGGCCTCTCAGTGATGCAAGGCCATCTATATTACCACATATAATTTTTTCATTAACAATTACTATGCAAATTTTACATGTAGTTTAAAGCTTTTCATAAGAATTACTGCTTCAAAATAATTCTTTTAGAAAGCATAGAAAGAAAAGTCTATTATGACCATTCTGAATAATAATCTTGTCTTTTAAATTTCCCAGTGCTAACATTTATATACACCTGTTTTGAAATTATCACAAAACTAATGTGTCAAGCCTTGACTGCCACTATAAATTTAAGGGTGGAAACATGGACAAATTTTAATAACATCAATTGGTAGTTTTTCAGAATCTAAAAGATTAATTTCTCACTATTCAAATCTTTGTCTGATTGAAGAGATAATTATTAAATAACTGACACATTGATTTAGAATTGCTATTATATAGCAATACAAATGCATACTTTTGTTATACTTTCATACTATAAAAGAATAATAGCAATATATTATAGTCTATATCCTTAAATGAAATTTGACTGATTAAATTTTTGAAAATACACACAGTCATGTCAAAGGAATTAAGTTCAGAGAGCAAGATTAAGAGCAGTGAATGCATTTGGAAACCTAACTATTTGAGGTGAAAAAAAGTATTAAAAAGAAAGACCAGCGGCACTAACAGGCACTCATTTTTATTTGCCTACCATTGGCAAGTTTTCTTTGCAGCGTATCTCTGTTCTTCTCAGCTTTTCTACTATGTATTGGCCACTTATCTTTTTCCCTGAAAACATTTCCCAGGACCATTACCTACAACACCAGTCCCTTCTCATTTCCAATCTTCTAACTGTATCAAGGGAAAATGGAATTTGCCAAAGCTTTAGAAATTTAAGGTGTCTAAATCTCCCTAGGCAACGTACAATTGTCATTAAGTACCAGTTGATTACCATTTAAAACTACAATTTAAAAAAATGCCAAGACACCATTTTTTTAAACCTATCCAAATGGCATAGATTGTTTAAAATGATAATAAAGTATTGGCAATGGGTTAAGATTTGGCATCATCACACACTGCCTCTAGGAAGGTAAATTAGCGCCATCTTTCAGACGGCGGCGCTACTTATCAAGAGTTAAGAATTTTCAACCCCTTTGATTCAGTAACCCCACCACAAGAAAACCAGTATGTGGAAATAATCAGATATATACATAAATATTTATATGCAAGGTTATAAGGCGAATCAGTACAGTGATAAGTCAAATAGAACGAATAGAAAAATTTGTTTCAAAAATAAATAATTGAATATATTAAATATACTTTAGACACATGAAAGAATATTGGACTACCATATACAATCATTATTTGCAAAGAGCAATTATTGAAATACAGGGTACTGGGGATAAGAATAATAAACAGCCCTGGCTGGTGTGGCTCAGTGGATTGAGCGCCAGCCTGCAAACCAAAGGGTTGCTGGTTCAATTCCCAGTCAGGGCACACACCTGGGTTGTGGGCCAGGTCCCCAGTGTGGGGTGCGTGAGAGGCAACCGCACATTGATGTTTCTCTCCCTCTCTTTCTCCAATTCCCTTCTGTCTAAAAATAAATAAATGAATAAAAATCTTAAAAAGAAAACCTCTTAAAAAAAAGAATAGTAAACTGTAAAGCCAGGTATGCTAAGTCCTCCAATACTAACACATATTTCATGGGGCTATACCCAAAATAGAGCTGGTTTCAAAAGAACACAGTCTAATGAAAACTGCACTGCACTGGAATTCTAATTCCAACTCCATTAATGAATAGCCCTATATTTTGGACATGTCACTTTAAACTCTAGTTTTGATTTTTTAATCTCTGCATAATAGAGTTGGTATAAATCCGTATGTCTCAAGGCGGCATCTGTGGCAGTATGCTGGGAGCACGCCACATTACTATACGGCAGATATTCCTGAAACGTCAGCTTTACTTGTAAGTAAATAACTTAGAATGCAATACCTATGTTAAAATAAACATAAATAATAACACACAGGGAAAATTTACATAATTTTAAAAGAAAAGGCTTTAGATGTCAAAGAAATTCAGGACCACGTTGGGTTACAATGTCAGGCATATCAGGTTTACTGCCGAGCTATTACAACTTTATTGAGTAAAGTCTGATAAACTGAAATAGATGAGCAAAGTCACAGAACAGAGCTAAAAGACACAAAGAAAAATGGTAACTGGTTACTATGTGACAGGAAGGTCTTAAGTCTAGCGATAGATATGCATAAGATTTACCTCATGCTTACACACAACTTCTATACTAAATAACAGTTGTGCAAAGGCTCAAACAAGTAGTTAAATACCTTGATGAAGCAGCTGTACTCGGTATAAAGGAGGCAGTGATGTCAAAAGGCATGTGTGCAAGCGCATAGCTAACAGGTATCTCAAACCACACTCATCTAAGGTGTCTCTTCCTGTAACGTAAACAGAAAGTATGTTTAAGGAAAAAGGAATGCAACAGGTCACAAACCAATCAAAAGTTAGAAAATAATAAATTTACTAATGATAATTTACACAAAATGTATAAGGTAATTTTGACTGTATTCCTTTGTGAATACTTTAATATCTTAATTAAAATACCTTTTCAAAAATATATGAATTCTAAAGCTCATTAAAAATGGGTAAATATAATTACCTATTACAGGTAACGGTGTTTATAACTGCTCATAATAAATAAGAAAATCTTGAAAGCCAGTAAAAATATATTAACTACAGTAAGTTAGGTACAATTTTGGAAAATATACTCTACATAAATTCAGAAGAGATTTAAAGACAGAAATAACATAACCAAAATGAAATCATTCATTATATAATTAAATAAGTAATATTTTATAGGCCATTTAGCTCAACTGAAATATAGTAGTACTATCATAGAGTTGAAATTTAATTCCTCAGGCTAGTGTTACACAGTTGAACCATAACCTTGATTCCAGAAATCTATCCTTAGTTAAAAAGGTATGAAAGTGTAGTAAATTTAATCAAAACAATAACCACTATCAGATAAATGCATTAAAAGTATTGACAGCACCTAGCCCAGTGACTACCACTTAGGAAGTACTTAAGACTGTTGACTCAAATAACTTTTCTGGAAGAAAATAAAATTTTTGAATGGTCAAAGTTCTAGTTCCAGCTCTACTTCCCATTAGCTATATTCATTTATCCATTTATTTATTCACTCAACAAATTAAGCACCTACTACAAGCAAAACACAGCCCAGGTGCTAGAGATTTGGCAGTGAATAAGGCAAAGTGCATACTCTCATGGGGTTTACATTTTAGGAGACAGAGACAAACAGTAAACAGATAATGTGTCTAGTAGAAATCAATGCTATGGAGAGAAATAAAGCAGAGTTAAGAGAACAGGAATACTGGAGTTAGTTCCATTTTATATAGTGTAACCAGGGAAGAACATTCCATAAAATGACATCACAGCAGAAATTTAAGGAGGTAAAGGAATGAAACCATGCTTAAATCCAGAAGAAGGGCATTCTACACGAAGGAAACCACTTGTACAAAGACCCCGAGACAGGAACATGCTTCATGTGTTTGCAGGCCAGCAAAGACGCCAATGCAGCAGAGTGGGAATAAGCACAGAACACAGAGGGCCTTGTAGACCACTGTACGGATTCGACTTTCACTCTAAAGTGAAGTAGGCATCCACTGGCGTGTGCTGAGCACAGGAGAGATTTAATGTGATTTTGTTTTAGAATAATCACTGGTTCCTATGTTCTTCATACAGAACGAGGTAACAAGGATGAGGTAGTTCAGGAAACTTTGTCAATAATTAGGCAGGACTTGGAAACTTTGTCAATAATTAGGCAGTGACTTGGACCAGAGTGGTAACAGGAGGGGTGTGGGAAACGACTGGATTCTAGATATAGTAGAACTGACAGCATTTGTCAGTGAACTGGATATGGGGTGTGAGAGAAAGCAGAGCCAAGAATGCCTCTAAGTTGTCTCACCTGAACAAATGGAAGAATTCATTTACTTAGAATCAATCCATTTACTGAGATGTGAACTTATTTAATCTCTGAGCTTCAGTTCCCCACCTGTGAAATGGAGACATTCATTCCTGCCTTATCTACCTTATGAAAGTCCACTGTAATCAGGATGAGCCATTTTTATATTGTATAGCCAATGATATGGTTTTATATCAGGAATTTTAAACTATTTTTCATGGACTGTGGCATGACTACTTTCTCAATATCCCAGAGTAAAACCTGTAATATATATTAAGTTTGTGCCAAAAGCTTAAGGTTATTCTGAGAAGAATGTTGCTCTATTGCACACAAACTCATAATAATTAGGATTTTTAAAAAATTAACATGGTTAGAAAATAGGTCATCAGCAAAACCCTCCAAGGCAGGGGTGTCCAACCTTTTGGTGTCTCTGGGCCACACTGGAAGAAGAGCTGTCTTGAGCCACACATTAAATACATTGTGACACGCAATCACAAAAAAAAAAATCTCATAATGTTTTAAGTAAATTTACAATTTTGTGTTGGGCTGCATTCATAACTATCCAGAGCCACATGCGGCCCAGGGGGCCACAGGCTGGACACCAAGGTCTCTAGTTATTTTAATATACAGAGGGGAAAACATCGGGAATATATTATAAGGGTATTAATCTCTATAAACATATGTATTCCAGGTGGCTTTGAGGAGCAGTCTTTTTTCCTCAAATTTGGAAATTGTGTGAAGCAGTTAAAGTACGGGTTTGAAGGCAATGATTTATCCACATGCGAACACCAGTCCTGCCACTTACTACCTGTGTAATCTTAGCTAAGGCACTTACTCTCCCTAAGGATCAGTGTCTTCATCTATAAAATTAAATACAATAATAGCTACCTACTAGAAGATTCTTATGATAATTAAATACGATAAAGTGCATAAATACCTGGCACATAGTAATTGTTCACTCCTCCACAATATTTATTGAATGAATGATCGATCATTTTTCATTTCCTTTGCTAAAACCATCATTTACAATCAGAACCATTACCTTCAACTATGTGCATAAAAGAGAATGAAATCCTGTTTCAAGAGGCAGCCCAAAATCTTCAGGTTATAGAATGAATTAAGCAAGATATATATTATATTAAAATATAAGAAAACCTCCTTATTAAGAGACTTTTTGTAGAACATTTGGTAATTGTAAAAATTACTTATACCTAGAAATGGTAAGATGAACAAGTTGAGCTCATGAAGTGCCTATAAGCCTCATGGTTTAATAGTAAAATTAACAAATGGGCCATTATTATGACTAAAAGTAAATAAATAAATGAACCGTAAAAATCAATCTGAAAAACATAAAACTATATCCAAAAATCATTCAAAACTTTCAGTATAAAACTCATGTAGGAATGCACATGGGTACCATGAATCCATGAAGTCACAAGTCATGGCCTACCCCAACTGCCTTTTCTCTCACAACTAATCATGTGATGTAACAGCGACTGTCCATTAAAGAGGCCTTTTCCCTGCAAGTTTTAAAGAAAGACTGCAATTTAACATGGGAGTCATTACTTAGGTAATACAAATAGTTCTATTAATGATAACTTTATAAATTTTTAGGGAGAATACTTACCTGAGTAACTCTTATCTCTGTTTTCATCAAGCTCAGTACTGGTGGTAGCCACTGTGTCAGCCAAAGCTACGAGGAACATCTGCTCCAAACGGGTAAGGCCTGGCAGGCTAGAGTGCATGAGATGACTCGAAAGTACCCTAGCATGTTCTTGGCCAAAGTAAGCTGGTCCATACTGGGAAAGATTTATTACTTTTGATTTGTTCTCTCTCTTTTCTGGCTCTAAATCAATATCATCCGTTGTTATGTCCTGCACTTGGAACAGTTCTGAATACTGGTCCTCCGGCTGACTTTTGGTATGATCTTCATAGCTCTGTTTCATTTTTGTACTTTCTTCTGAAATTCTGTAGGTTGTATCTTGATCTGCAGCCAGCAATGCATATAATGGTAGTGGAGGAATAGAATCTATCTCAGTATAATCTCGAGTGCCATCTTTTCCTATGGTGACTGTATCCTTTGCTGTACTGCCACTTACACTAATGGTTCGAGAAAGATGTCGCTTAGTTCCTTCTCCAGCATCAGCGTCTCTAACTATTGCGACTTCACCTGCAATACATTTTACTAAATGGGAGAGAATAGCTTTAGCCCTGCGAACTTTCCCTAAATCCATCAATTCCAACAGCTGAGTTGGATGGTATTGTGGGAGAGTAGGGGAAAGTACATGGGCAGCCTCAAATAAGCCACCATCTTGAACTACAGTCGGTGAACAAAAAACATCATCAGCAACAACTGTTCCTTCAACAATACTTTTTCTTGACAACATATTAGATTTAAAGGCAGAATGATCTTGTATTGCAGTCTCTTCTATATCAGGACTATCAACTTCGGTGTCTCCAAATTTGACAGCATGCTTCCACTGTGCATATACGTGCATTTCACAATCCATTCCTACCACCAATATTCCATCTCTTACCCAAGAGAGAGACACAGGCAGTGAAGGTGTACCATCAACAGAAGATACCAAATCTATAGATCTAAGAAGAACCCATCTTGACCTAACTCCTTGCTTGATACTACCACCTAGTGGTAAAGTAATGACAGCCACTCCATCCTTACTGTTGGTCTGTTCAGTCACGATTCCTGAAAGTCGCCCATACATGAAGATATTAGCACCAACCCCCACTGTGAGAATGTGGGAGCCGTCTTCTTTTGATACCCAATCCAAATGTACCAAATGCTTGATATTCGGAATAAGATATCTATCCTTGCTCAAAAAGGCATCCGATTTGCTATACACAAACAGATTACTGTCGACACTGATTCTTGAATCAAGTACACTCCCAACCTTGACCAAGTCATCAAGATGAATTGTTTGTTCTAAAACCCATTCTGACCCTCCTGTGGATTCACATTCAAATATGCAAACATGCATGGAAAATTCTTTGGAAACAAAACCATTGTGTTGGACAGGTTGTTTGTAAGCCACTGCAAGGCGACCTGTGTATGAACAGCTAACAGCAACTGGTCTTCCCACAATGCTCACTGTACTGCTATTATCTTCTCCTTCATCATTCATCAAGGGCCATCTCCTCCAGTGGTAGGTTTCCTTCTCATCACTTTCACATTGTAGGTTGGTTTCCATACTACATTTCCAGAAGCGTACTTTATTGTCAGAACAAGTTGTAACTACTAAATAAGGTGCAAGGCACACTGGATAAATTGAAGAAGAACTCAGGTGGCCTTAAAAAACAAAAAGCATACAGTCAAAATAACAGAACCACAGAATAATATGCTAGTAATCAAATTCTGGAATGGAAGTCCAAAGTCACCATGAGATTCTTCAGAATTACTCTGCAGTACCCCTCTCCTAACTAGTGTCTGACACTAAATGTCCATGGACCAAGGTCTCTATGGAAGTACTTAACAGCCCACTGGTGAAATCAAAGTACACAATAATAATCACTTAATTTTTTTAGGTAATTAGGTTTAAATGAGGCAAATATTTCATTAAAATAAAATTCAAGTCAACCCTTAATAATGCATCTGCTATCTGCTATAATTTTTACATGCCTTCACCACAGCATGCCTCACTGGACTTTCATTCTCTGTCTTTTATCACTTTCATCAGAGTTGCTTACGTAATCTTTATAATTTGCCCTTCCAATGTCCCTAACCTGCTCTCAAATAATCCAGACCCTAAATCTGCCCCTATAAAAATGTTTTTCAGACAGTTAAACAGACCACTAGATCTCATCCTTTTTACCTGTTTTAACTCACACTGTGTTAGCACTGAACTACAACCCTGACCTTTATTCCTGGCTGTCAAAGACTAACACAGCCCATCTATCATCATATATATGGGAGATGTAATAGTGATATAATAGTATAGATGTAATAATAGCAATTAAGACTGGGGTCAGAAGACCTGTACTCAAGTTCCAGTCCACCAATACCTTCGTAAAAAGCCACTTAAACATCTGAGCATATTCCATCTAAATAATAGGAATCATGTTACTACTTCTTTTGAAGTTTTACTGTCAAATAATATATCTGAAAGTATTTTCATAAAGCTCCTGAAAAATATATTATTATTAATGCCAACAAACTTATATGAGTATATCCCAAATTTACCAAATATTTTTAAAGATTAAAAAACTAACCTAGCCCTGGCTGGTATAGCTCAGTGGATTGAGCACGGGTGGTAAATCAAAGGGGCGCCAGTTCAATTCCCAGTCAGGGCACATGCCTGGATTGTGGGCCAGGTCCCCAGGGGAGGCCACGTGAGAGACAACCACACATTGGTGTTTCTCTCCCTCTCTGTCTCCCTCCCTTCCCCTCTCCTTAAACATAAATAAATAAAATCTTAAAAAAAAAAAAAAACTGACCTAGATCTACACCTGCCACAAAAGCCCAGAGTAAACTCTTAATGTGATCTTTCCAACTCTGAATTCAATTCAACTCTATCTTATGAATGAATAAGAGAATATTCATACTCAAAATCATTCACCGGTAATTGGAATAGTCTTGAACCTCTAATTTCAGTTCCCCAAAAATACTATTCTAGGAGCTCCTCTATTACAATTCCACAAGTGATAGATCATTTAAAATTTGTCTTCCAGCCGTGCCCTCCAAACTACCTTATCCATCTTGTTAAAGTCAGCCGCATTCTAGGCTAGCATACTTTTGTATCCTATATTTTTCACCAAAGTATCTGGCAACTATATTTCAAACATACATAATAAAAGTGAGACACAATTAGCATAATGTAGATGATAAGACCTGATTTAAAAAAAATAAACCTCAATGATTCACAAATGAGCATATTTGTTCTTTACAATCGGGCTACCATAGTATTCCTATTTACAGGAAATCATAGTCTAGGCAAGAAACCTCACATTAAAATATTTACATCATTTTCTGTCAAGCTGATTAGATCACATTTTAGAAGAGTTCGTGCATTATATCCATTGAAAATCACTCTGAACTACAACTGCTTGGTCTTAAAGTAACCTTACCTGCTGAAGGTGTTGCTCTTATTACTTCAACTCCTTCTGGAAGATCAAGAGGCTGGCTATATACCAGTCTAGAACTCAGAATAAGTTTACTAGCAGTTTGAAGATTGGCAATTGATGAAGAATGTGGCATGGGGCTCACAGTGGAAGAGGCTTCTGGAGAAGAGTCTACATTCTTCTGTCCAGGGACTGAAAGTAGATTCTCTGATGAAACACCTTCTGAAGCTTTAGCTTTAAATACATTACAAAATTATGAAATATAATTACTATCATCGTTATACACGTGAAGCAAGAAAAATTTTGTTACTATTTAAGAAATATAGTTTCTTAAAAGTACTTAGAAAAAAGGTTATTTTCAGCCTTTGCTCAGCTATCTTGATAATTTTTTTTAATTTTTAAAACTCTTTTACTTTTTCTTAGCATCTCCATTACAGCAACACTATCAGTGAAAAATCACAACATGTAAAAACTAGAAGACTTCCAGTCAAGATGGAAGCATAGGCAGACATGGCTCACCTCCTCCCACAACCACATCAAAATTACAACTAAAATATAGAATAACCATCACTCAGAATCATCAGAAATTGAGTTGAATGGAAGTCTGACAACTACAGAATCAAAGAAACTATATCCACCCAGACTGGTAGGAGGGGCGGAGACGTGGAAGGGGCTGGCCCCTCACCCACGTGTGGTAGATACAAACAGGGAGGGATATCTCAGGAGCAAGGAGTTCCAGCTACACACTACGACCCCCAACCCAAGGTTCCAGTGCCGGAAAGATAAGTCCCCACAACATTTGGCTGCAAAACCTAGTGGGTGCTGAGTTGGTGGAAGAAACTGTTGGGGCCCCAGGCAGTTCCTCTTAAAGAACACACACAAACTCACCCACTCAGACTCACTCCCCCTGAGCTCCAGCACCAGGGTAGCAGCATGAAAGGCACAGTGACATATAGGGAGGAACTGAAGTGTGTAGCATCAAGGTGAGCAGAGGCCATTATCCCGTTTCTAAACACTCCCCGCACAGAGTCATCAGACTGGTGCCATATCTGAGACTCCATCAACCTGGTTAACACTGTTTGACATGACATGGAGATCCCCAGAGACTCCACCCCACCCAACTTAAGAGCCCACTCAAGTGTCTTTTTTAAATGAAAGGCTGGTCTTGGATCATGCTGCACAACTTCCCAAATCCTCTCAAGCAACAGCTGGCCTCAGTGAGCCCTAGGCCTGGCACTAGCAGCAGCCAGCCTAGATTCACAGCTTGGCTTTGCCTGGGAATCTTCAAGCTCAGCACAAGTAGCAGCCACTCAGATTGCTTTACAGCTCAGGCTGGATGGCCCAAGGGAAAACACAGATCAGGGTTGACCTTGCCTGCACCACCCAGGAAACCCCAATGCCAGCACACCCAGTGGACAGCTACAGACCGTGTCGGAGTACCGCCACCCTGCCCCTGCACAGCTGATCCTCCACAGAGGGTAGAGGTTGGTGGTCAGTGCTCACAGCCAATCCCTGCAGCTGACTGGCCTGGGTAAATCCCTCCCATTGACCTGCCAACAACAACCAAGGCTCAACTACAAGCAGAGGGTATACTCAGCCTACACAAAGAGTACACCTTGAGTACCCACCTTGGGTGATAGGAGAGGCTGTGTCACTGGACCCTACAGGACACCTAGTACATTAGGCCACACTACCAAGACATGGAGTCAAAGCAGCTCTACCTAATACATAACACTATATTCTCTGCTGAGTTAAGAATTCTCTTCCCGACGAGCTGGTTTTAGATCCCTCTACTCTTGCATTTCTGTGAAACATGTAATGCCAAAAACTAACTCCAAACGCTTTGAAATGATTTTTGAATTCCTGTTGTCTGAAGAAGATTAGGCTCTACTAGCCATAGGTAAAAAGGTTCTAGCAAATCATTTAGTTTTTCTAATGCCAGTTCATGGTCCAGTTAGAACTGCTACTTACACAATTTTGTAATAATTTGGGTTACAAAGAGAAAAAGTATATATATGATTAGTTCATGTAATGTTTAATGTGTATAAAACCAGTTAAATTATATAATTGTAAGAAAGAATCAAGTATTTAGTAAATCAAATATTTTGTGTTAAGTAGTTTAAAAGGAAATTCAGTTTGATATAGCTGTCTATGCAGTTCTTCATTTTAAGAATTATCTCTCAGAAAGTAATATCTATGATCAATTCCTTTGCTTCATCCTATAGATTTTCTACTTTGTTAAGGGATTAATATATATGTGTATAGCAAAAGAATGGCTGAAGTATTTTTTTATCAATTATGTAGTTCCCAATGTGCTACCAAAACAGTTCTACTTATGAGCTTCAATTCAGATGTTCAACCATATTTTTCTAAATAGCAAATCTGCTTCTCTTAGTGATACAAAAGCTAATGTATACTATATCTGAAGGCATTATATATTATTCAACAGAAAAGTAGATATTAACTCTATAGCAAAACTGATTTATAGAGACACAGTAGCTAGAACAGTCATAATAAACATTAAGTATTGATGGAAAAAATAAGTAAACCAAGCTTTTGTGTTTTTTTACTATCTAATGTATCCAGTGTTTTTTATATTAATCTGTTTCATTAATAATTTATGACACTGTAATTAAAAGTCTAGCATATACATACTTCGATTTCCCAACTTATAGTTCACTGGATCTACATTTTAAAGAATTAAGTAACCTAAAGCATATTCGATAACATAAAATTTCCCATCATCGCTACATAAAAATTACTTACCTAAACATGGCTGTACAGATTTAAGATGAAGGTGCCACATATGGAGAATAGAGTAATTATTGCTGTCCTTTTCAATTACTACTAGAAAAAACTTTTCTGAAAATGGTGGTGGGCGATAGCCTATTGTTCAAAGGAAAAGAATATTTAAGTTAATATTCCTATAGGGTTAAAAGAAAAGACACTTTTTAAAAACATCTCTCAATATGTGTAAAAGTTGGGAGGGAAAGGGAAGAATAGCCATGTGAAAGCAGTTTTATGTAATTTTTGTGCCAGAAGTTAGGTAGCTATCAAAGACTAATGGCGCTCTGTCAAAAGTATACAAAAGCCAACATGAAGGGACACCTACTGGTCAAAGATGGGACAATATGAGCATCAGAGAATAAAAATGAATACAATCTATTAAAAAACATTGATATATATATTTTTTCAATTCATAAAAATACCAAATGAGAAGGAGAAGGCATGCAAGAAAAAAAGGAAAAGAAGAACAAGAAGAAATAGAAGGACAGAAAGGAAGACAAAGACAGGAAAGACAGACACACAGAGAGCTACAGATGGAGAGATAGTACAAGAGTCAACCCAGTCTCATTGGATGCCCCTTTAAGTATCTGGGCATTAACTTCTTATTTGAAAAATCAGCAATTAAAAGGAAAAATGTAATAAACATTTATCTTATTTTCCTATATGAAAACATTAAAAAAAATTCATGGGGAAGGGGCAGTGGTAATGGAACAGAAAAGACTTCTTAGAAATTTTAATGAAATTTTCATTAAATTTTTAATGAAAAGACATTATTTAGGGACATAATTTTCCCTGTTAGTCATATATGTAAATTGTACTCTTCATATATGTAAATGATATCTACACAGGACAACAAAAATTTCCTTAACAGTGGAAATCCGTAACGACAACTCAGTGGCAATTAGCAGTGCTTGGGCCCAGAGTGTGGTCTCCAAATCCCAGTCCTCACTGAATGAAACAGTTTGGAACAATGACTCCATTCTTTTTTTTTTTTAATTTAAAGATTTTATTTATTTCTCTCTAGAGAGAGAGAAGGGAAGGAGAAAGAGGGAAAGAAACATCAGTGTATGGTTGCCTCTCACACGCCCCCTACTGGGGACCTGGCATACAAACCAAGCATGTGCCCTGTGACCGGGACTCAAACCCAAAACCCTTTGGTCCACAGGCCCACACTCAATCCACTGAGCTATAGCAGCCAGGACCCAATGACTCCACTCTTATAAAGAATATCTACAAGATGAGCCTAGAACATCTAGTTGTGCCCACAACCTCACTCCCCTCTGACGGCTGTCAGTCTGTTCTCTGTATCTATGAGTCTGTTTCTATTTTGTTTGTTAGATTTATTTTGTACATTACATTCTACATATGAATGAATTTATATGAGATTTGTCTTTTCTCTGACTGGCTTATCCATGCTGTCACAAAGGGTAGGATTTCCTTCTTTTTTTTACAGCTGAGTAGTATTATAAATCACATTCCTTAACAGAAGTCTATGTTGCCAGTGAAATTGTCTTTCAAAATGTCATTTCAAGCCCAGCTGGTATAGCTCAGTGAATTGAGAGCGGGCTGGGAACCAGAGGGTCCCGGTTCGATTCCCAGTTGGGGCACATGCCTGGGTTGCGGGCCAGGTCCCCAGTGAGGGCCATGTGAGAGGCAATCATACATTGCTCTTTCTCCCTCCCTTCTCCTCTCTCTGAAAATAAATAAATAAAATCTTTAAAAAAAAAAAAAGGAATAAAACAGTCAGAAAAAAAAAATGTCATTTCAGCCACATGCCCTCCAAATCTACAAACAAGCAATTCTGACAGAACTGGTGTATTTGCTAAAAATTACGAGTGATGACTTGTGATATAAAGATCTATACTCGAAAAACTTTCTGAAGGCCTTTTTTTTAAGATGAAGATAAGTAAACTCAGACTATTTTTTAAAAGTACCTTGTGATGGCTGAAAAAATACTTCTGTTTCCTTTTTCTCCAAATCTTCCTTATGTGGTCTATACCCTATAATGAAGTCTTCTTGAAACACGTGAAGCAACTGTGTATTTGAACCACACTACAAATATGAAAAAAGTGAAGTTTTTAATTTTAGAAATTCCTTATACCTCCACAAATTCCTCCACATATACCTCCACCCCAAGAACACTAATGTAGAAGAAATAAATCTCTCTAACAATTTCTACTCTTAGTCTATTAATTGAAGAGGGGAAAAAAGCAACAGAAAAAAAAAAAACATTAGAATTACCTGGGCAGAGAAAATAACTTTCAAAGATGCTAAAACCAATAGCGGAGATGAGGAATTTTAATAAAATCAAACTGACATATTTGTTTCTCAAAAAAAAATTCAAAAAACAAAAACAAAACACAGTGAAGTGATCAATGCTAGTCCGAGCTCAAAAGTACTGGGTCTCATGCCTGGCTGGAAAAGGCAAAGCCAACTATGGAGGGCACACTAGTACGGGATTCCTCTGGTTTTCATAATTCCCTCAAAATAAACGAAAACCAGAAAGGTTCTCAAAGTACAATATATACTCCCAATAAATCTGTCTGGTGGGAATTAAGAAATCCTAAAACAGCCAGTGAGGATGGCACATCGCTGGAGCAATGTACTCATATGTAACTACAGTTTCTAGAAAGATGGATGAAGCATCGCTGTCAGCTGCTATGCTATATAAATCATGTTTTTAGACCAGAGAAGAATAAGGACAATCACAAATGGTGACTTAGAATCACAAAAAAATGAACAGAAAGTCAAGGAAAGGTTAAATCCAAACAAAAGCCTATTGTGGCAGTGTGCCAAGACAATTAGATGGCCGCCCACAGATTTCAAGGTAGAAATATGAAAAAAAAAAAATCTTTTCACATCATAGTGTAAAAGATTGCCCAGAGAAAAAGAATAAGTAAAGAAAAAGGAAATAAAGGGAGAAGGGTGCTATCTTCATAGATATAGAAATATTATCATACAGTACATTGGGCACAAACCTAGAATGACTTTTAAACTTTAGTATCTTTTATAAGGAGCTTAAGTCATTTATCGGTGCTTCCAGTTTACCAGCCCTCGTATTAAAGATAGTCAGTACTAGGAGGGAAAAATTGTGAGCAAGTATGAAGTGAAAAGGAGAATGCTAGTGACTATCATCAATTCACAATATTTAATATGCTATATTAACACCCTGTGGTAAAGAGTAAAGAATGGGCTAAAGTGGGGGATGAATTTAATACCCCCTCCATTAAAAATTAAAACTTCTGTGGGAATGAAGCCAATCCACTCTCCTAACATATCCCTATGGAATAGAAAAAGGAATCACATGTTGAATGTGTAAGAAAGGCATTGTACTAAGGGATAGAAAAGTTAAGGATTTCCTAGGAGGCATTAGGATTTCCTAGGAGTCTAGCATCCACAGATCTGTAGCCAAGAACTGAAGTGGAAATTTCTTTACATTTGTGAAAATTATTGTATTTTCCCCTCAAAATGTGCAAGGCACCCACGGGAAAACAATGACATAACTCTAAAGTTGTTTCTAAATATGACTGGCTCTTTCTTCATTCCCTTGCTTGAAAATATGGGTAACTTTCTCACAGAAGTAATCTTTTTTTAATATTTAGGATGACTATATTAGTTCTGTCTCTTAACTCATAAACATGGTCCTAAAGAAACAAATATCCTGACAGCTAGAATGAATTTACAAACTACCTACAGGGAGAAGGGCTCTCACTTCCTCAGTGGCAGCTGGGGAAGAACACTGGCCACACAAAAGACCTGTGACTAGAAAGAAAATGTGCATTTTGACCTTATTTTCATCTGCATTTTAATGCACCTCACAGAAACATCTAATATTCAGCCTAACAATGCCAACACCCTAAAGATGAAGTCA
This sequence comes from Micronycteris hirsuta, assembly GCA_004026765.1. Lineage (NCBI taxonomy): Eukaryota > Metazoa > Chordata > Mammalia > Chiroptera > Phyllostomidae > Micronycteris > Micronycteris hirsuta. The sequence goes on along the minus strand of PVJI01012351.1, from coordinate 14,762 downwards.
CCCTGTACTGAACAGAAATGACTAATAATAAAGGAGAAACCACAAACCAAGCATCTATGCGGCAGTACTGTATTTTCCTTCATGGCTTCCCTAAGTGAAGTAGATAATCTTAAACAAGAAAATATGACCATAGATACAATTCAACTGGAGAAGAAGAATTCCTAAATCATTAGTTTTTTCACTAGGAGAATTAAGAGAAGTTGGCTGCTGCATTTAGTACCAAACAAGAGATTATTTTGAGAACGAAATATAAAACATTGGGATAAAGTATATTAGTATGACCAATTCATAAGCATGTTTTTACTTGGTTGGTTATTGCATCAAGTTCAATAATGCAGCCAGGTCGAGCAGTAGATTGTTGGCTCACAATGTTAAATACTTCTCCAATAAGTTTCTGTAAATAAAAAACACAAAATGTTAATAATCAACAATCTATGAATCTACTGTCAATATGATACAGCACCTCGCACATTAAAGGTCCCTTTAAATTAACTGATTGACAGTAACAATTCAAATAGTCAAAGAAATACTTCAACTTGTTATATTCAGTCTTATTCTCATTTTTTTAAATTAACTAAGCAGTTAGAAAAATCAATAGCGCTCACATAAATCTTTCAAGACGTCTTCTTCAATTTGCAACCTTAAAGCTCCAAGACAGACATTGCGATAAAATTCCTGAAGAGCTTGCTTTCAATAATATCAGAAAAGTAAAAATTATAATGATTTCTGTTTTGGGTATAAATATTTAAACTTAAAATAATGTCAATTTTAATATACTTGCTTTCAACTTGCAATACTTTTCAACTATTATAGTGTTCTGGGTAAAAATTAACCATTAAAAAAATACAGAAACATGATTACAGGGCAAACATTCTTCCTTTTGTCTCAGAATCTGACATGGTTCATCACAACACTGTTAGATACTGTCTTTATTTAAAATGTTGGCATTTTGCTCATCATGGAATTTTTGCTTTAATATTGATTGTCTAAAAGACTGCACTAAAATAGTATTTATCTTGATTACCTTTTTTGGCACTCCAATAAGTTCTTACCCGAAGTGAGTGCCTCACTCACCGTATTTCCAGCCCATGTGGAAGAAGGAAGGCACTAGGTCTAACCCTACAAAATTTGCTTGGGCTTAATCAAGTGGCTTTTCACCTGGAAGCAGCTGGCCTAACAGAATAAATTACAGCACCGGCTGGGGAATAATACCCTCTGTGTCAGGGTGCTGTCCTCCATGCTGAGGTATATGTCTTAAACCAACGATCAAAAGATGCCATTTCCTCCACAGCTACGTCTGCAAACCAAAGGACAGAGGTAGAAGTAACCCCTAATAACCCACCTACAGAATTTTTTATTCCTGTCCTCACAATCCTGGGCTCTAAAAAAACCCAAATACTTCTATCAGAGAGCATGGTCAGAGGTCCATTATACTGAAAGCTGAGACTGGCCCCTGACTATTTGAACTCAAGCTATTTAACCAACATGCAGAGAACAGTGGCTGGTCAAGGTGATTGATCCTGGTTCACCACTACAAAATGAGGACAAGACAGACTGTGTCTGAAACTCAAGAAATTCGTGGTATTCCTGTAACCTATTTTAAAAATTGTTGGGAAACAGAAGCAACTCAAAAAAGACAGGACATCAAAGAACCTGGATTCCCCTGGGAATGTATAGGCCACTCCATCAGGTTTAAAAAGGAAAAAAAACACCTGGCTAGTGTAGCTCAGTGGATTGAGCGCGGGCTGGGAACCAAAGGGTCCCGGTTCGATTCCCAGTCAGGGCACATGCCTGGGTTTTGGCCAGATCCCCAGTGGGGGCCATGTGAGAGGCAGCCATACATTGCTGTTTCTCTCCCTCTCTTTCTCTCTCCCTTCCCCTCTCTCTAAAAATAAATAAAATCTTAAAAAAAAAAAAGGAAAAAAACAACAAAACACCCAAGGGGCTAAAAAAAGTGCAAGGGAATGTAGAATTTGGTGGTGGGAAAAGAAAGCTATGATTATCAAATGTTGGCTTTGTGACTACATTCTACAGACACAGGAGTTAGAATGCTTTCTGTTAGTTGTTTCTTTTTTTCACCAATTTCCCTGCTGTGACAAATATTGATGGTACGACAATTACAATTTATGTTCCAAGTATTACTTATTATGACTGAACTGGCACCGTTACACAATACAATATCAAATGGGAATCCATAGTTCCTCTGTCTTGGAAATAAGAGTTTCCTCATCTAAGGTAAATAAAGAGATACTAAGGAGCAAAAATTTTGGCCTTTGCTGACTGTTCTTTATTTGCATCTAAGCCTTGATCCATTCTCCACCCTGAAGTGTCTTCTTCTGTGCTCCCAGAGGCTGACTTCTGGACTGTATCACTTGGCTCCCAGGCCTTCTTCAGCTTCAGGTTGAATTCAGTCAATGGGAGCAGAGGCCAGAGACTGGACAGAAGGCAGAGGTTGGGGTAGTTTCCCCCTTGCTCCCCACCATTCTGGCAGTGGCTATGTTCCATGAAGACTGCCTCTCCCAACAAGCAGCTCCTTTTCTGCAGCTCTAGCTCTCCCCAGGTTCTGTCTGGTGCATGGTTACTTCTGTCCTATCCCTTCAGGAACAGAGATATTATTTTTCTATTGCTGCTGCAAAATACCAGCACAAACTTAGTGGCTTAAAATAACACAAATGCATTATCTTACAGCTCTGCAACTCAGAAGTCTGACATGGGCCTTACTGGCCCAAACTGAGGTGCCAGCAGGGCTGTACTCCTTTCTAGAGGGTCTAGGGGAGAGTCTGTTTCCTGGTCTCTTCCAGCTTCTGGAGGCTGGCCACATTCCTTGGCTCACAGTGCCTTTCTCCATCTTCAAAGCCAACAGCATCTTTGTTCTAACCATTCTTCTTTTGTCACATCTCTCTCAGACCTCAGCTGGGAAAGGTTCCCTGCTTTCAAAGGCTCATGTGACTGGACCAGGCTCACACAGATAATCCAGGATAATCTCCACATTTCAAGGTTCATAATTCATTCACATCTGCAAAGTCTCTTTTGCTATGTAAGGAAACACATTCACACGTTCTAGGGATAAGCACATGGACACCTTGGGAGAGGGGGGCCCATTACTCCGCCGACTGCATACAAGGTGATAATGGCTTCATTCTGTTGCTCAACTCCGAGAGCTTTACTATTGCTTGTGGGTTACCATGTGCTCACCTCTGTATGGGGTCCTTTCACTAAACTCTCCTCAGTTAAGCCTTTAAGGGTATGTCATCTGTTTCCCACCTAAGCCCTGAATGACACAGGGATGAAGTCAACAGATTCCCAGCTAACCTCTTTACTTCTCTGTCCAGAACTATTCAGTACTGTGTCAATCCACCTCTCAATCTACAAAATAAGATTCACATCTTTTCAGATGTTTCTCATGGAATTATTTAAAGCTAGCCTCTTCTCAGCATCTACTAAAAATCTCATCTGAGGAAGAAAACAGCATATGGCAACTTCTTGCTGTATTTCAACTCACAATCAGTAGAGGAAGGAACTATAAGGGCTGCTGCTCCGACTTACAAGAAAACAAAAAAGATGAGCAAAGAAAATGGGAACTTGACAGAAAGTAATCATGTTCTGTTAAGAATTTAAGATAAACAGCCCTGACCGGGCAGCACAGGCGGTCAGAGCACTGTCTCATGTACCCAAAGGCTCCATCCCGGGTCAAGGGGAGATAACCGAGCGACGTTTCTCTCTCAGATAGAGGCTTCTCCCCCAACCCCTTTCTAAAAGCAATGAGCATATCCTCAGGTGAGGGCTCAAAAAAAAAAAAAAAGAATTTAAGTTCAACAGTAAGGGCACGACTCTGTAGTCTACATTTTAGAAAGCCAAAAATCTCGGAATTCCTCATGGTATGAGGCTCTGAAAGTCGAAATGGCTCCTGAGAGCCTGGAGGCTCGAGACTTTGGAGGTTCCTAATTAAATGCCACTGCAAATATAACTGATGAGACAAAAAGAAGTTGGTTAGTATAGTGGGTTGAATAGTGTCCCCCCAAAATTCACATCTATCAAGAATCTCAGAATGTAACCATATTTAGAAATAGGGTGTTTGCAGATACAATCAGTTTTAAGGTAAGGTCATACTGGATTAGGGTGGATGCTCAATCCAAGGAACGGTGTCCTTCTAAGATGAAGAAGAGGAGAGGACACACATAGACATTCAGAGCGGAGGCAGCTATGTGGAGACAGGGACTACAGTGTTACAGCTTCAAATCTAGAAACACCAAGGATACAGTGAGTTGAATGAAAATGAAAATATTAGTTGTAATGCCAAAGCAGCACAGAAAGGGAAATTTACAGCACTAAATGCATAATTAGAATATAAGAAGTTTCAAATAAATAATCCAAGTTCTTGTCTCATGAAACCTAGGAAGAAAAAGAACAAAAAAAAAAAAGGCAAGCAGAAAGAAGGAAAAAATAAAGAAAAGGGCAGAGATTAATGAAAATTAAAACAAAAAGGCTCATTGACAATATCGATAAAATTAACAAACCTAGTAAGAATGAAAAGAGAAAAAGACAGAAGACACTAATTACTGACGTTAGGAATGAAAAAGTGGGTATGACTACAGACCCTGCAAACACCAAAATGTTAATAAGGGCATAGTATGAAAACCCTATCTGCATAAATGTGGTAACTTAGATAAAAGGGACCAATTACTCAAAAATACAAACTGCCACAACTCATGCTTGTGAAATAGGTCATTTGAATAGCCCTATGGAAAGCCCAATTAAGGAAACTGAATCATAATTTTAGAACTCCCAAAAAAAAGAAATCTCTAAGCCAGACAGTTTCACTGGGGAATTCCACTAAACATTTAAAGAATTAATGCCTATTACATATAATTTCTTCTAGAAAATAGAAGAGGGAACACTTCTCAATTCATTTTATCAAGTAGTATTAACCTGATCCCCAAACCAGACAAGAATACTGTACAAAAAAGACAGCTAAAGACCAATATCCTTCATGAATATAGACACAAAAAACATTAACAAATAGAACTTAGCAATATGTAGAAAGAATTATACACTATGACCAAGTAGTGTTTGTGTCAGAAATGCAAGGCCAGTTCAATATTTGAAAATCAATTAATGTATTCACCACGTGAATCAAAACTAAAGGAAAAAAACTACAAATCATACCAAGTGATACAGAAAAAGCATTTAAGAAAATTCAATGCTTAATCAAAAAGGAAAAAAAAAAATAACTGAATTTCCTCAACTTGATAAAGAGTCTCTGCAAAAAACCTATAGCTAAATTTATATTGATGGTGAAAGACAAAGACATCCAATCTCACCACTATCATTCAACACAGTGCTGGAAATTTTAGTCAGGGCAATAAAGTTAAGAAATAGAAATAAAAGTCATAAAGACTGGACAGGAAGAAATAAAACTGTTCCTATTTACATATGATTGTCTATGTAGAAAATCCCAAGAAATTCACAAGAAAAAACTACAACTAATATGTGAGTTTAGCAAAGTTGCAGAGTAGAACATAAACATACAAAAATCAATTGTATTTCTACATTCTGGCAATGAACATATGCACACTAAAATTAAAAATACAGTACCATTTAAAATTGCTTTAAAAAATTAGGTCTAAGACTTGTATGCTAAAAACTACATAAGAAGGAGATGGGGTTAATGAAAGGATAGTGTTGTAAGGTGTTTAAATTACATTTGAAGTGATATATTATTATTTGAAAATAAATTATGATAGGTTAAAAATGAATACTATAAACCCTAGACAAACCACTAAAAACATAAAATGTGTAGTTAATGAACCCATATGGATATAAAACAGAGGCATAATACTATATTCAAAAAGAGACAAAAAAGGAGAGAAATACAGATGGGGAATACAGGGAAAAAAAAAACCAGACAGTAGACTTAAACCCAATTATAGATATAACGAGATTAAAAGTTTACGTCCCACCCCCCGACCAGAGGTGGAGCCTAATTCCCCCTCCTCCCTTGAGTGTAGGCTGTGCAAAGCGGCACGATAACTTCCAAAGCATAAAGCACGAACGGGAAGGGAGCAGAAAGTTAACTCTACAGTGGAAAAAGCTAGCAAACACTGCTTTAGCACAATGATCAAGATTAATATCATCAGTGATCATTCATGTTGATAGCTTGTACCCATCATATAATGTGATGAGAAGGGTATTGCATATCTTTGCTATTCCCAAAACTCATAAATGCAGTCTAACCATGACAAAAATAGCAGACAAACCCAAATCGAGAGAAAATTCTACAAAATATGTAACCAGTACTACACAAAACTGTCAAAGTCATGAGAAAGAAAACTGATGAAGAAACTTTTACAGATCAGAGAAGACTAAGGAGACATGATGACTAAACATAATGTGGTTTTCTGGATAAGATCCTGGAACACATAAAGGGCATTTGGAAAAATCAGTTAAGTCTTAATAATGTCTGGAGTTTAACTGCTGGTGTCATATCAATTATGGCCTCTTAGTTGTGACAGATGTACCCTGGAAATATAAGACGTTTACAATAGGGGAAGCTGGCTGTGGGGTATTCTTGGAACTCTCCTATATTACTTACTTTTCTGTAAATCTAAAACTATTCTAAAATTAAAAGTTTATTTAAAAATTAACTAAGACATTGAATAAATTATGGTTTTCAGAGTATAAAGGAAAAGATAAGATTATTAACAGAGGCTGATGGTTTAATATTAAAAGAGTCCAACTGTCTCTGATCTATTTCAAGAATTTAGCTTGCAAAAGTATAAAGAACCAAAAATTTTCTACAATGAGTGAGTAATACATCTTAACCTTTAAAAAAAATGGAAGATTTAAGAAAGAAAGTACGTTAGTAAGGTGGAAGTAAAACACCAAGAAAAAGAAAGAAATTCCAAGAATGTGTCTAACTGCTCTAAGTGAATTTATATTTCCTGGAAAAATAATGACCAGGTTAGGGAAATTTTGCAAATGATATCAATGAACAAGAGAGGACATTTTTGAGAAATCATGGGGAATGTCATAGCCAAGAGACTAAAAACAGGTAAACATTCTAATTTTCTGAAAGGAAAACAAAAAATGCTTGATGTCTATTTAGTACAATGTTTAGTCATCAGAAGAGATCAGGTTACATACAATCAACCTACTGTCTATTAAAACAATCATAGCGCACATATCTCACTTCCTTTTTTCACTACAGAAGATTTAGCAGACAGGGTATATTTTATTTTAGCAAAGTACATAACAAGCTGCCTCATGGAAATCCTCCAGACAATAAAAGTGGAGAAAATTTTCAAATGTAGACTACTAGACTCTTTCTTTCATGCCTGTCCTGTTTAACACAGTAATAACTGACTTAGGTGAAGATGCAGACACAACATTCATTAAAACAGGCTAGCCCTGTAAGTCATTAAACAGTGACAAATACCAGAATCTGGATTCAAAAATATACTAAAAAGTTGCATTGTTAGGTTGACAAAGACAAAATGTCCTAGTAAGACAAAATGTAACAGGGAAAACAGGCCTACATTTGGGCCCCAAACTCAAATGCACAAACATAGAAATGGCTTACTGGCCAAAAAAGAAAAAGAAAACCTTTGGGATATTTAAGAGTCACTTCAATATGAATCAATTACATACAAAAAATGTGGTGAGCCCTGACAGGTGTGGCTCAGTGGGTGGCACACTGTTCTGCAAAGCGCAAGGTCACTGGTCTGATGCCCAGTCAGGGCACAGACCTAGGTTGCAGCCTCAGTCCCGATCAGGGCGCATGTGAGAGGCAATTAATCAATGTTTTTCTCCCTCCCTATCCTCTCCCTTAAAAAAAAAATGGTGTGACTGCCAAAACATAATAGTATCTAATGAAAGAGGTTGTAATACCGCTATATTCTAGTGATTTTACAAGGCCCAGAGTATAGACGAACAGAAACCTGCTTCTTAGCAAGAAGAAACCTAACCAGGGTCAGATGTAAAACGGAAATTCAAGGGTACAAGAACTGTCTTCCAATAGCTGGGGTGCTCTCATATGTAAGGCATATCAGACTTATTTCTAAATGGAACTAGAGCTAACAAATAGAATTTAAGGAATACAAACATAGTTTTGATATAATAGTGAGGGCACTTCAAAGACAGAACGAGATGCCTTTAGAGTCGAGTTTCCCTTCTTGGAAGCCAGGTGACAAATTGGTAGGAACGTGGTATAGGGGAATCACCATCAGACAGCTGGTTAGACTAGGTGATCTTTAAAGTATCTTCCAATTCTATAATTTTAAGATGCTAGACTTTCTCTATGACAATCTGCTGGCTCTAGTCCAACTGGTTTTATCACTGGTTTCTGGAATAAGCCTTATTTATACATGTATTTTCCTATATCCACACTTACTTTCAGGGCAAAGTCAAAGAAATTGTCTTTTACTCTCACTCAGACAAAGACAAAGAATTTCTCCTTCTAAATCTTACCCATCCATCACAAAGGAACCCAAACAATGTCCTTAATAAAGACGTCTATGTCTACCCTAAACTGGTATCTCTAGCCTATGACTTATGAAATAATTCTAGTTCCATCTATTTGACAATTTATTACAAACCATCCTCAAACATCTCCTCTTCTGTCTTAAACCGTTATTTAACCTCTTATTAAAAATTTCTCTCAACTGAATTAAAAGCTCCTTAAGGGCAGACACTGAAACTTATACTCTGTAACCCCTACACACCTAGAGGCACAAAGCAGACACTTAAAAACAGTCTTTGGTTTTCAATATTGAAAAGATTTTTATTAGAACAGTTGTTTTATAAAGAGGTATGTTTTGGGGTAAATAAAAAGATAAATTAAAAATTCACTATTCGAATATGATATTAGCTAACTAATAACATACTTAACTTCCAGTTCAGATACATAACTACCAAAATGAGATACTGCCTCCTACTGATAATATATTCTACCCATAGCATCTTTTAAAATAATGAATCAAGCTCAGAAAAGTTCAAGTGTTCTAACCTAAGCACAGACCTTGATAAAGCTGCCTTAAAACCTTTTTGGAGCAAAGAAAGATTAACAGAACCAAACTAGAAAGTAAAAAATGTCAAGAAGAAATTGGTGCATTTTAGAAAAATAAATTAGTCATACAGAGCCCAGAACATGTGCTCACTCCCTAACCACCAACTAACAAAGACCTTAGACAAAGTAAAAGAGAATTCTTTATCAGCTTAGTTATATTAATAAAAGTTAGTAAATACTTACTGAAGATTCTGGATCTGACAGTTCATCTAGTAATTTCCTTGCATCTACCACAGCTTGATAGAGTCTAAGATTTTTGCCATCAGAAGCAACAAAGCAAGCACTTGCAGAATTGCAATATGTACCTGAGAAAGTAAATACTTTGCATTATAAAGTAGCTTATTTTTACTACTGGCTGACGTACAAGAAACAAATATTCACACTGTTCTTTTTAGGCATAATCATGGTCAAAAATTGTACTTAAACAGACATAATAAATGGATACAAATCTATTAGCAAAAAACTGCAAGAGAAAATGCATGATGAGGAAAAAGATTAAAAACAGATGTCTAGAAATTCTAAACATAAGTCTGGTGCCTACGTTCTGAATACTTATTTAAAACCCCTCTAGTAATGACAAATATAAATCATTTTGTGGGTAACAAATAACAGTTTAAAGGTTTCATTAAGTTCACAATTAAAATGAACTTACCAAGACAATAGCTGGGAATAAGAGTTGGAAGCCAAGCTACATTAGAGAAGGCTGAAGTATGTAAAGAGTTAATTCGAGCCAATTCTGATACTCCCCCAGTGTATGACAAAGGTCCTATTGGGTCTACACGCCATAGAATAAGTTCACTATAGATTGCATTTGGGTCATGAAATGTACGTGTGGCTGCATTTCTAAGAGGTTGTTTCGAGGAACCTTTTATATGTTTCACAGGATCCATTAATTTACTTAATGTATTGACCGAGTCCCACTGACGATCTGATTCAGGAGTCAATAAAGCATTATGATGAGATGATGTCAGTAACAGTGGTAAAACTGAATGACATGCCAGGTCATTGAGGTGAAATCGATGACCACAATATCTAAATTTGTGAGACACAGTTAGAACAGTGGTAAAGGCAGACTTATCAGCAAAAGTGACTGCCCACTGGTTTAGAGACCCATCTATGTGTTTAGAGACCATCATTACTGTGGGAGCTAGAATGTTCATATTCGTGCTGTGCGATCTGTAGTGTGGCTGTGGTCTGTGAGGACTGCCTATGGCCGTCATCTCTTGGTGTAATGGAATAGGGTGAGACTCTTTTGTAGCATTCATACAGGCATACATCATGATATTTTTACTAAGAGAGCTTGCATCACCAGAGGGAAATGCAACAGGAATCCGAGAAGAAAAAGAAACCTGAAAAACACAATTATATGATTCAGTGTAAGTAGTATGTCTCTCAAAAAAGTATTCTAAAAATACTTTTATTTTCAAAATGCCAAATCTCAGCTTTGATCTGAGCAATTGATCAAAAAGCATCATTTTCAAATTTTTATGGTCTAATCCCTTTCCTGTATTTATGTAATATATCACTATTCACAGTATAAGAGAAGACTAAAGAAAAAAATGTTCAAGTGCCTTGCCTACACATATAAATGCCCATAACCACAAATCTAAAATTCAAAACAGATAAAGCAAGCTAGATTCAGTTAATAAATTCAGGAGGTGGGGGAAGGGGGGTTCATCCTGAATCACATTTTTAAGGTAGTTTCTTAGTTTAAATATTGCAAAAAATATCGAAACACCTACATTGAAATATTCGGTATCACATTTCAAATTTATCTTACTCTGAATTAATCAGGTTTGTAAAATTTGTGATCATTGATCACAAATTTTGGTACCAATATAAGTGTTCTCTTCTCAGTTTCTTATCAAAAACAAAACTATTGAGTAATTCTGAAAACCTGCTATATCTGTTTAATATCTGCTTCCTTTTATAAATATATGCATGTACTAATTGCTTTATCAATAAAATATACCTGGACTTGTCTAAATATTCCAGGATTATATTCATCCAAATACTTTACATGCCACACTAGGAAGGTACCATCTACAGGATGTATAGTAAAAAGCATGTCAGGATTCTTATTCCATTCAGTTAGCAGCATTTCAATCTTCCGATCCAGCAGGACAGTCGGCAGTGGCATTGGTGCACTAGGTCGTGAATAGGTTCTAGGACTTCCCTCTCGTTCTCCATCTTCATGTTCTGATGATCCTGTACCTGCCTCAGATTCTCTGTCCAGAGATAACTCTGAATCAGAAAATAAATGTATCAATACATACAAATTAGTACATACAATAATACTATAAAATTCATTTACGTATTAGACTGTAAATTAATAGCATACCGTCTTTAGAAACTATAAATTCCTTTTCTAATTTACAGTCAAGGAAAAAAACAAAGAAGGAAACTATTTTCTGGTTTGAATTGAAAATTACTACAGTTCTTACTTTTGGATAAAATCAAAACTTAATTCACACTATCATTATTACTATTAGCAAAACCTAATCCCCCAAAAGGATATGGCTTCCAATGTAACACATTACTCAAAGCAATACTTTATAACGAAGCACACAGAGTTAAATGATATATAGCTCATAGTAGATAGTCAATAAATATTTGCAGAATAAATCAAAGTCGAGAGGAAGGAGAGTAGGAAGGAAAATTTACAAACTGAAAGTGGCACTACAAAAACTTGTTACCTTGAAAAAAAGAAAAACCTGAGTACAAGATACTAACCATGATCTAGTTTCATATGTAAACCCCTCTCTCTTTCTTCCTGTGAATGCTCCTCATCGTCTCTATCATCGCTTTCATGCTCTACCTGCTTTTCAGAAAGTTTTCGTAACTGCTGCATAAATATTTCAGTAGATGATGTAAAATGAAATTCCTTGTTGTTTAACCAATGAACTACAAAGCCCCCATTTCCATCATCAATGTTAAACACAGTGCCCACCAAGGCATTTGGAATATCTGTGAAAACAAAAAAAAATCATAAGTTTCAATATGAAACTGTAATGTCTTTAACAATATTATAGGTGCTTATAAAGACCAATTCTATACTTACACAGAAAAAGTGCTAAACAGCAAGTAAACACAACTCTAGCAAGATCTGTAAAAACCTTAACTGAATTTAATGATAAATGTAAATAGTAAGAACAGGAAGAGGGAAGATGGCAGCAAGAGAGGAGGAACAGAGGTTACTTCCTCCTGCCCACTGGTGGATTTTCTGAGGAACGGGGCGAAAACCCAGCAGTATTCCAGCACACATGATGAGTGATGACCAAGATTACAGGGGAATTTGAACATTCATACGGTAAGCAGAGTACTTCGGAAGGAAAAGGTCCCCCTCAGGACCAGCCCGGGGAGCAGGGCGGGGCTTCAGTCCCAGACCCGGCAGCCGCCCGGATTGGACGCAAGATTCTTGGGGAGGGAGCCAGATTGGGATTTGTGAGTGGTCAGATGCTTGTTTGGTCTGGCGGGTGTAAATAGGAAGAATTTTTCGGAGAGGAAAAATAGGAAAAAAAGAGGTGCTCTGTGGCTATTTGGAGAGGCCCTGCTCCCAACAGTCCCGAGGTCGGTGCTCGCACCGGATCCATGTGCAACCGGGACTGGTGCGCGCATGGGTGGGATCGGAGGCCCAGGGAAGTCTGCCTATAGTACCGGAGTGAGAACAGGGTCGGCCCTCGGCCTGCGGCAGCTTGCGCTTCCATCAAGGGAAATTGGAGACTGTTTGATCTCGGGGACCGGGGCCTTTCCCAGTTCATTCCAGAAGAATCGGGAACAGCTTGCAATCAGTGGCTCTACGGCCGAGTGCGACTTGCTAAACCAAACAGGGGAAGCTAAGGACCGTGCACACCCGGCGATCCGTGGTCTAATCGTGCACAGTTCAAAAAGACCAGGGACAGTGCACAACTGGGCCCCTCAGCCAGAGCTCTTTGGCGCACATTCCAGGGACAGACAAGAGAACGAACACAGGCGCACAGCTCAAAAATACCAGGGAGAGTGAACAACGCAGGGCCCCTCGGTTGGGGCTTGCTGGCACACATCCCAGGGACAGAGTTAAAAGCGAGCACAGGTGTGCGGAGCTCACCCCGACAGCTGGGGACAAAGCCCTTGCCATCCAGCCCCAAAGCACGTAGCCCAGCAGGACCAATCAGCTTTGTGGGAATAAGGCAGAAGCACCCCGTTGAGGGGAGTGGCAGACCGGAGCTGCAGATAGCACAAACTCTTAACTCAGAGCGGGGTCCAAACTATCCAGAAAGGGAGCGGAAAGAACCTATTAGTTAGACCAGTGGAGAGAAAATAGGCAGTGGGAGAGCTGCCCCTATCAGGTGCACGTCAAAAGACCGTTTGGACCCAGAAGCACACCGAGGAACTGGGCTGGGGTATGGACAACAGCGAAGAGTACACCTCAGGAAGGAAGTAAAGCAAAACTAATATCTTCCAAGCCGGATGCAGCCTGGCCGGACAGCTTTAAAATCAGAAAGCTTAAGGTTTTTTTTGTTTTGCTTTTTTTTTTGTTTTGTTTTGTTTTTGTTTTTTTAGCCCTCTTCCTCTCTGTCCTTCACTATTTTTTTTAATTCCTTCTTCCTCCCTCTCCTTTAGTATTCTTAGTCCCCTCCTCCTCATATCTCTTTTTTTTTACTTTTTTGTTTTGTTTTGTTTTAATTTATAAAAGATAAAAAAAATTTATTCCTTTAATTCATCCTTCCATTCTTTCCCTCTTTATACTTTATTCTTCCTTCCTCCCTTCCTTTCCTTATAGTATTCTTTCTCCCTTCCTTCACTCCTTTTTTTTTTTCTTCTTTCTTTCCCCCTCGCCCACCTCTCTTCTTTACCTAAGGGTGAGACATAAAAACCTGGAGCTGTGAAAAGACCAGAGTCAGTCCCGGACAGGGGCCAGTCCAAAAAACAGAGACGGTGAGACAAAATTAACTTTGCTACTCCAGAGAACTTGACAGATTAATTTAAGAAACAGAGGATAGCAAGAAGAGTCTCACAAATAATAGGAAGACAAAGAAACAACCCCCAAATGAAAGGAAAGGAAGAAATCCCAGAAAGAATGATAAACGAAACAGAGGCAAGCCAACTATCAGATATTGAGTTCAAAAGCATTGATTATCAGGAAGCTCAAGAAGCTCGATGAGCTTGCAGAGAACTTCCAGTAACTACAGGGAAACTACAATGAACTCACTGCAAACTATGTCAGCATGAAAAAGGAAATAGAAACTATCCAAAAGGGCCAAGCGGAAATGAAGAATACAATATCTGAACTAAAGAACATAACAGAAGGAATCAAAAGCAGGCTTGATGAAGCAGAGGATCGGATCAGCGAGCTGAAAGACACAGTAGAAAAAAACACCCAAAAAGAGCAGGACCAGGAAAAGAGACTCAGGAAGAATGAAGAGGTATTAAGGGAAATGCAGGACAACATGAAATGTAATAATATTCATATAATAGGGATACCAGAAGGGGAAGAAGAAGGGCAAGGAATAGAAAGCATGTTTGAAAAAGTAATGATGGAAAACTTCCCTAATCTGATGAGAGAAAAAGTCACACAAGTCCAAGAAACACAGAGAGTCCCAATCAAAAGGAACCCAAACAGGCCCACTTCAAGACACATCATCATTAAAATGGCAAAATTCCAAGACAAAGAGAGAATCTTAAAGGCAGCGAGACAGAGACAGGAAGTAACATACAA